>SDVV010022885.1:0-12859 GCA_016164225.1 Gammarus roeselii | reverse complement strand
TTACTGAAGACGAGCATCGCGTACTGCGGCACAGAGAGTGAGCCTCGAGTTACTGAAGACGAGCATCGCGTATTGCGGCACAGAGAGTGAGCCTCGAGTTACTGAAGACGAGCATCGCGTACTGCGGCACAGAGAGTGAGCCTCGAGTTACTGAAGACGAGCATCGCGTATTTCGGCACAGAGAGTGAGCCTCGAGGTACTGAAGACGAGCATCGCGTATTGCGGCACAGAGAGTGAGCCTCGAGGTACTGAAGACGAGCATCGCCGCCTCCAAACATATATGACCACAACCACCCATCCCTTCCCTTCTGAAAATCACTCCCTCGCTGGACTTGTTGCTTTTAGCATTATATTAGCTGTTAACTATAGAAATTGTACGCCAAAGTCCGTCAAAGCATTAATAAACTACACTTTAAATAAATGCAATCGTACATAAATAAAAATTGCGGCAATTTAGGGGTCGACATGATACGTATTTTCAAAGGAGATGGGCTTTTTCCGAATAATAATAAGTTGTTGTTCAATTGATAAAGTGTCCCTACCTACTGCTTCAATAATGCAACAGATTTTTTTTCAAATATGATCAAATCACGAAGATCGTGTTATCTTCAATGCAGGTTTTATACAGTGTTCGCCCCTCCTGCCATATCCAACCCTTCACCCATTCACCCTCCCCTCCTCTCCCCTCCACTCATCCCCTCAGTCTGTTTACCTCCTTTGCGGCGTTGATCCCTTCAGTCCAGCCGTTAGTGTTATTGTGAGGGTTTTATTCGCCGCAGTAACGGGGGAGAAAATAACACCGTGCATAGCTTACAGGAGGAGGCAGGGAAGAGGGAGGGGACTGGTTTTGGCTTACACAACGGGTATTAAGAGCAGAGTGTTCTGAGCACAATACTTCATTTAGATGCCATTCTCAAATACTTTGTCCGATCTCACGAGAGGAATTTGGTCATAGCTGTACAACAAAGTATTTGCATGCATTACTTTGTCCAACACTGGGAGCAGAAAACTATGATTATATGTATATATTAGGATACAATAGGTTTATATTCTTCATGTAGTTATTTATTCAATAAATAAAAAATCTGCGTTTATATTGCATCGACATTTTATACTCTTCAATAGATAAGGACTTTCTATAACCAATACTTTCACTGTTATTTACGTAAGAAGAGTAATTATTTCTCGTCATCCATATTTTTGATGAGCTGTCTAATAAAAAAAATTGTCGTGTGTGACTCTACGAGAGTAGATAAATTCGGCCCGTCTAAACGATTAGACAATTGAAACTTCATTACCCCATTGCACATTAGCCCCAATTATCAGAACTTCAGTATGAAGAACTAACTTCTCTGCTTATGTTCACATTCCGTTTTCTGGCAACCGTCACGTCAAGTTATATCAATCTATTTTGTTTTTGTACAACCGTTACACGCACGTTAACTTGCATGGAGGAACGCAACAAATCATGCGTTAACAAGTTCAAATAGTCTGTAAGATAACTGGAGATAGGTGGGGAAATATTTATTTGAAATTAGTAGCCTCGAGTCCTAAATTGGTTGATCCAAGCGGAAGCTCCGAATGTCACCGAGTCCTTAAAAAATGACATAACTTAGAGTTAGCTTACATTTATCAAATATCTTCTTCACATACTTTAACATATATCGCCCTCCACCATTTTCTCAAGCAATATCCATTGCCATTTCTAACTTTTTCCTCCGCATCTTCCACCAATAACAATTATCATCGCTTGAGTCGTTTCCCTAACAGGGACTGAAATTGCTCGCTTAGCGGGGTATCAGCGACACCAGCGGCAGGAGTCCCCAGTTGAGCATAAGGAGAAAAATTGTTGTCATTTCCCAGGCTTACCACTTTTCTACCATATTATACAGTTTGTCTCTTGCATGAGCACTAAATAATAGAAAACAGTTTCACCGAGTAGCAGAAGAGATCATGATAATGTATCTGTGACTCATGAATAAATTCATGATCCCATTGAACATAGTGTCATGTATTGGAGTACTCAATAAACTCCAAACATTAATTTCTTTATCAATCATGGAGTGCATTCTGGTAAGTCAGCGCTGGGTATTGATAAAAGTCTGTCAGTTCTGCTGACTCATCTTCTGCCATGGAGTTGCTAGCCGAATTCGGCTGATTGTTTTTGAGTGATTGACGGCGACTGGGCACGAATTTGGTTCCGAAAGCTTTTGATTGGACTCTGTCATCAATCTTTGTCCGGATTGAAGGCGACTCTTATAGCAGGGTTGATTGGGCTGCGTTAACGTGTTAGCTCGTAATGGTGATTCGGTGATTAATTGTACTTAATAAAATAGTTGTCATTACTCGTTACTAGTTAAGTTTGGGATTTCGAAGCCCAATACCCCTGCAGATCAACAGTTCCATCAAGTCTTCCCTGTCATCATTTCAACATCAAATGATTGATTTTTTCTTCACGGAGAGTTGAACGCCCTTTCCTGAGGCGTCTCTTCAGAGATGAAGTCACACATTCTGTTGGCAGATGGCACTATACAACTCAGCTGAGTCTGTTAACCGATGCACTATTACTGCTTCCGAATAATTCTCGTTGTTCTCTGCGGGGTATGGAATTTACTTTTTTGGGGCTGTGAAATTTGGCATTGAGGTTTGCATTTTTTTCATCTCTGCTATTCAGTATGAAATGATGAAGGCGATCAGATTGTCACTCCGAAACTTTTGAATCGAAGTCGATATCGTCATTCACGTCATCGTAACTTCCATGACCGCCTGACTAGCAGCCATAGAATGCTGACCCTACACGGCCAGGCGATTAGCAGCCATTGAATGCTCACCACTTATAGCCACTTGACTAACAACCGTTGAATTCTGACTTCACGTGACCACATGACCAGCAACCGAAAAATGTTGACCTTACATGACCACTTGAACAGCAACGATTGAATGCTTGTTGACTAACAACCATTGAATGCTGACCTCACAAGACCACCTGACTATCAGTCATTGATTTCTGACCTCACATGACCACATGACCATCAACCATGGATTACTGACCTCACATAACTAAATGACGAGCAACCATAGAATGCTGACCCCACATGACCACATGACTAGCAACCATTGAACGCTTACTACATATGACCACATGACTAGCAGCCGTTGAATGCTGACCACACATGACTTCATGACTATCAACCAACGAATGCTGATCTCACATCACCACATGACGAACAAATATTTTATGCTGATCTCACGTGACAAGGAACCATTTGATGCTGATCTCACATGACTAGGAACCATCTGATGCTGATCTCACGTGACTAGGAACCCTCTGATGCTGATCTCACGTGACTAGGAACCATCTGATGCTGATCGCACATGACTATGAACCATCTGATGCTGATCTCACATGACTAGGAACCATCTGATGCTGATCTCACGTGACTAGGAACCATCTGAGGCTGATCTCACATGACTAGGAACCATCTGATGCTGATCTCACATGACTAGGAACCATCTGATGCTGATCTCACATGACTAGGAACCATCTGATGCTGATCTCACATGACAAGGAACCATCTGATGCTGATCTCACATGACTAGGAACCATCTGATGCTGATCTCATGTGACTAGGTACCATCTGATGCTGATCTCACATGACTAGGAACCATCTGATGCTGATCTCACATGACTAGGAACCATCTGATGCTGATCTCACATGACTAGGAACCATCTGATGCTGATCTCACGTGACTAGGAACCATCTGATGCTGATCTCACATGATCACACGACTAGCAACCGTTGAACACGGCTGATTGTTTTTTGCTTTAATTCACATCTAAGATGTGTTTTTTTTCACTCGCTCCAACTCCAAGAAATACTCCGCGTGCTTCGATTCATTTAGTTGTTCGGCAATAAAGATCGTTCGAACAGGCGTCCGATCACCCGTAAAAAGAGGCGCTTCGGGTATAACCAATTTTTTACTACTGATTTGTTCGGTCGTGCTCCTGCATCCTTTTCGGTTAGATGTCGTCCGAACAAACCACGCAGGCGACCACTTGTCCGTAACTGACGATTGGAGTTACCCATCAATTTCACTTGCTAATACAGCTTGGATTGAAGTTACGCCGCGAGTGCTCCTTTCGATAGATTCCAAGCCCTTCTTTGAATGGGTGAAGGTGGCAATGAACGTGACAAGCTTAATAATATTCGCGTATTGAACAGAAATGAACGCAGACGCAAACCACGGAGGAGGAGTACAGCCGAACATCATTGCCCAGTTTGAGGACTGATACTTTTATAAAGGTTTGGATGCCACACAACAGTCTGGCAGGCGTATTTGATCTGGTTATATGTAGTTCCACAAATCAAACCTATTGCCTTACGCAACTTATCGATTGAAACTGGTTGAAACCATGTTTATATGCATGTGTAGACATACAGCTGTTTTTATCTAATTTGCAGTAGGGCAAAGTTTGACTTCCATACGGGGTGAGGTGCCCAGTTACCCACCAAAGATGAAACCTTACAAATGAATGATTATAAGTCCAAGTAGTTGGTACGAGTTACTGAATACAGGAAGAGAGGTCGTAATAGAGTACAGTTGGCAAAGATATTGCTTGAGTGAAACTAACAAAATAATCCAAACGAGTCCATTGCGAAGGAACAATGCCAAAGATTTTCGACTGTCTCCACAGAAGACGCGCTCAAAGGCGGTATGGAATGTGCTTGGGGGTATTACAAATGCTGTTAAGACCAAGATTATTTATCCACTGATCATTTCCTGCTTTGTAACTCTTCGACATGAAATAACCCCTATTTAATCTTAGTCAACAGTAATTGTGAAGTACTTCTCTTGCATAATTAAGAGCTAGCAAACATGTATCCTCTTAGTTCCAGCTATGCATTAAGAGCAACAGATATAAGCAAATTGCTTATAATCAGTGTTTCTAGCCTAACATCAGAGCGCGTAGCGGATAAAAACGATCCAAACAAGTTCTTTGCATTGCACATCGTGGACTAAAACAATGAAGGAGAGAGTTGCTACAGCAGCTGAAAACACAGTACTGCTGATGTTTGAAAATAATATTGGGAGGTAGGAAATGCGAGAACCTGTTGACGAGCGGAATTATAGACCAACTAAAATTGATATCACTTTATCTTCATCGGATTCTGAGACTTGAGTTTATTTACTCCTTGATACTTTGGGGTAGTCCACATTTGTTTTGTCTTCTATCAAATTTGACGCAATCAGTTCCTGTTTTTTGTTTTTGACTTTCGAACGTCCCTGCTGCGGAAACTCGGAAAGTGTTCAGATTGTTTTCGAACAACCAAGCTTTGGTAGCTCGCCTTCTTCAGTGGTTAAATTATAATACTGCCGTTCGAAAATATGTTTTTTATAATTATTGAGTGTAACAGTCACTGTAATAGTTCGATCTTTTACAACAAGTCAGACGTTTTTGTGATAATCCTTCTCTATTTAAAAACAGTTATCCTAGCCCAATAAAGCCAACACTGACGGTGTTTCTCGAACCCCACAGCATTCCTGACAGGGTTGGCAGATACGCATCAACGATCCTTAATGCAATCAACGTATATTTCATACAGAAACGATCCCTTAAACGAGCTCTATAGGAAACGATCGCTGCCATCAACGTCATTAGGACCTGAAACGACAGCACAGCTGGTAATGACAATAATGGTCAGGCCATTAGTGAGAACAAGACGGAGAAAGGGAGACTCAATTCCTCGCTGATCACTTGTCATTAGAAACATTTTGTCCAGGGTCAAGGCAGGAAGATGCGTGAAGGACATTAGAGACATTGTTGTCCATGTTGCAGGCGGGGTGATTAGTGGAGGTCATTAGAGACATTGTTGTCCATGTTACAGGCGGGGTGATTAGTGGAGGTCATTAGAGTCGTTGCTGTACATGATTAATGCTGGGTGATGTGTGGAGGTCATTAGAGAAATTTGTGTGCCGATTTAAGACGGGGGGGATTAGTGGAGGTCACTATAGACATTGTTGTCCAGGTTTAGGACGGGGTGTAGTGTGGAGGCCAGTAGATAAATTTTTGTCAAGAATTAAAGCGGGGTGATTAGTGGAGGTCATTTTAGACATTGTTTTCCTGGTTGAAGGAGGGGTGATGAGCGAGGGTAATAGGCTAAACAATCAGCAGTATCCGAAACTGTTCTTTCTATAACAACCCTTCTCCAAAATTACCCCAAGACGCGACCACTTGCATTTATTACCACATTTTTCCCACGACTAAGAACACAATTGCTATAAAAATTAATCGCAAACAGTATTTTCCTGAACAATTTAATTTATACACATTCCTCGCTTGCAATGTTAAGACCGTTATATATGTACGTACTATACACACTGTCTTAACGGGCCTATATGTATATTGGCTCATACAAAATGCTTGATGGTGAGCTCTTCCCAAGCAAAGCTGCTGAGACAATTCGGTAATAATGGAGTTGGGTTCTCAGCGAATCGGTTATTTCGCCGTTGCAAATCAGTTGTAATAGCAGCTATCGGCCTGGTTCGGATGTGAAACTTCACCAAGGACTGAAAACGGTATGGAGCTACGGTCCAATTTGGAGCAAGGGTTTAATGTAGAACTAGGGCACAGTAGCAACTATGGCACAGTAGGGAACAAGAGCACAATGTAGAGCTAGGGCTCAGTAAGAACTAGGGCACAGTAGGGAACTAGGGCACAATGTAGAACTGGGGCACAGTAGGAACTAGGGCTCAGTGAGAACTAGGGCACAGTAGGGAACTAGAGCACAGTATGGAACTAGGGCACTGTGTGACTAGAGCACAGTGTGTATCTAGAACACAGTTTGAGACTAGCCCACAGTGTGGAGTTAGGGAACAGTACGGTCCAATATGGATCTAGGGCACATCATGGAACTATTGTACAGCAGGCCATGGCATGGACCTAAGGCACAGTGAGTCCCAGGGTCGAGCTGGAGCACAATATGGAACTTGGACACAATATTAAATTAAGGAACAGTATGGAACTAACGCAAAGTACTGAACAATATGGAACAGTGGGAACTAGGGGACAATAGGGCATGGCATGGAACTAAGCACAGAAGGTCACAGTTTGAAACTGAGGCGCAGTGTGGAACTAGGACACTGTAGGTAACAGTTTGGAACTGAGGCATGATAGGCCACAGTATGAAACCGTGGCACAGTAGGTCACAGTTTGGAGCCATGACACTGTATAATATAGAGCAAAGTAGGTCTCAGTTTGGAACTGGAACACAATAGGTCATAGTTTGGAACTTTGGAACAGTGTGAAACTAAGGTACAGGAGGGCACCGTTTGGAACCAGGTCACAGTATGGTCCAGGGCAGAGTAGGTCACAGTTTAGAAACAGGACACAGTGTGGTATAAGGCACGGTATGTCACAGTATGGGGCCAGGGCACAATGTGGTCTATGGCACAGTAAGTAACAGTTTGGAAATAGGGCACAAGAAGTAACCGTTTGTAATCAGGGCACAGTAAGTCACAGTATGAGTCTAGGGCACTGTATGGCACTAGAGCAAAGTAGGTCACAATTTGGAACTTGGGATGAGTATGGGACTAAGACACGGTCATATGAACGAGATCACATCTTGTCAGCTGAATTATTATTTACGAAACTGTGGCTTCGAGATGAAGAGACTTCAGGTATGAGTAGTTTGAAGTGATAATTGATGCCCATTATAGGGTTCTCAAAAGCGAGTGGAATGAGGGGTGATCTTCTGAGAAAAGCAGGCAACGACAACACGATCTTTTAGAGAATAAAAAATCATCGTTTTTATGCTAGACTATATACTCACATTGTATCTAACAACATGCATGCTTGGCCAAATCCATAAGGCTTCCAAGCTATCGAGAATGCAAAGCATACTGAATAAAATTCACTGTAAATATTATTAATAGGTTTGATAGAGGGAAAGTCACCGTTGCCACTTTTATTGACCTTGGTAAAGCTTTCGATGGGGGGACTCCTAAAATACTGATACCAAATAGAGATACAGACACTAGGCCGAATACCCCAGGAATGGGGGCTGCCGAGGGTAGGGCGCACCACACAATACTATCACACACTCACACTCATACTTAGCCTTTTTGCGCAAAAGAGTCCGGCCTGAAGACCACGCAACAAACACTCTGGATCATGAATACGATCCGTGGTCAGTGTCATCAGCAGGGCTCGACATATTGACTGGTTTACCCTTACTGCGGCAGAGTGACCGCCTCCCCCCACAAACGACCATCTTGTTTCTCAACAGGAAGCCAAACGCGGAAAGCACTTCAGAACAGCGTCAAGAAATTACCCATTCACAACCTATCCATTGCACGCTCTCACGCTACCTCCACACTCATGTTTCTCCTTCCTAACGTCTATTTCACGCTGTGCATTCACTCATACTTCAGTCTTCCTCTAGGCTTACGTCCACTTAACTCCACTTTTATCCCCCTTTTCACCAATCTCCCATCATCCGTCCTCATCAAAAACCGATCCATCTCAGAACACGCGAATCCACTCTGTCCTCTGACTTCTTCACCATAACCGTTCCCAATTTGGACATCGGAGTTATTGGTCCTGTATCTCAGCGTCCCTCCCACCATGCACTACAAACATTTCGACTCAAAAACAATCAACCTTTAACTCTCTTCTGCTTTCATCCCATGTCTCAGCTCCGCAGAGCACAGTTGGGACAACTACTCTCTCATACATCCCAGCTGATAGGTTTCAACAATTTGAAACCTTTCACGGTTATAACTAGAATTTCTTACGTTTAGAATTATCCGAATCTGGAGCAATAAATACTGCACGGATGATCCCAAATCGAACTTCTCCAGAGATGTTATCTCTAAGTTACAAAAATTCTAGATGCTTAAGAAGATTCAAGGAAGATGTCAACTAGAAATAAAGTGGGAATTACAATAGAAATGCCATCATCAGCCCAATACACTCTTATGTGATTCCATCACTTATACCTGCCCCTCATCAGCGACTTCACCTCAGTTTTCAATAGTTCAGTCTTCTCTCCATGGGAGCCTAGGTACGAAAAACCCTGAACAAAAATTATGCTCACATCGACATTTCTCGAACATCTCATCACTTCACTTATACCCACATTAGCTTGAAGCTTCCTTCTCTCGCAACTCCGACACCAGCCGACACTTTTCCTCCAAATCCTACAGTAGTGCTGTATCATCAGCAAACGGTAACTGAGTCAATTGCTAAATCCACCCATATGCTTTCAACACCTCAAAGCCACGACACAGTACACTCGCGTTCACCTCCCTGATCACTCCATCCATGTAAAAATTAAACAGTCAATCAGACATAACGCAGCCTTGTCTCAGTCCCCCTTTAACTGTGAACCAAGCACTCACCTTGATATCCACTCTGACACATGTTCTGCTGCCAACATTAAAAATTGAAACTGCTTTCAACAAATTTCCGCAGACTTCATACAAACGCCACACCCTCCAAAGCGCTTCCTGTCAACCCTGTCGTCAGCCCTTTCCTGATCCATGTAGGCCCAAAACACATCCGTTCTCTTCGCAAGGTACTTCTCACAGACTTGTCTTACAGCAAAAAACTGATCGGCACACCCTAAAACCACTACTAAAACCTCACTGTACCCCGCAAATTGCACCATCCGCACAGTCCCCAATTATTTTTATCAGCACTCTCCCATAACACTTAATGACAACATGTAACAAACTGATACCTCGCGAGTTGCAACATTCCTTTTTATCTCCTTTGCCCCTATACAGTGGAACAATGCAAGCACTGCGCAACTCAATCGGCACCACGCTCGACACTAAACACAGATTCGGTAGCCTCACCAGTCATTCGACAATCGTTACTCCAACCCTCTTCAGCCACTCAAGTCGCCTAACCGTCCAAACCAGGGGCTTTCGCTGCTCTCATCACCTCTACTGCCTCCTGTACCTTGTCCGTAGTAATGTCCGCAAAAGTCTCTCACAGAAAACCGGTATCCATGCACCACCGCCCACAGTAACAATGTCAGCCTCTTTGACATCCTCGACATTCAACAAGTCAACAAAATACTCGACCCACCTTTCCCGTCCATCAATACATTCCTACAACAACCTGCGGCTTTTATCTTTTATTCCTTCCCGGTCGCCTTTTTCTCACCCTCTTCACATCTTTTCAAGACATCTTTTTGCTCTCCTCAGAATATTTCTTACAGCCTTCTACCCCACCTGGCGGCAGCGTCCCACTTTCCTCTCCTCCTTCACTACTTTTCTCTTTTTTTTATAGTTGTCATAGACATCATCGACACCTCGCTTGCAACCATTCCTCAAAGGCTTTTCTCTTCTGCAGCATAGCTAGTTTGACCTCTTCGTTCCACCACTTGCAGCCCTTCATTCCGCAACCGCCCGCACGGCGCCCACCCCACACATTTTTTACAAATCTCAGCAGTGCATCTCTCAACATCCTGCCCTCTCACGCTGTCATAATCCTTCCTCAAATCCAGCTTGAACACCTCAGCTCTGGTTTCCACATTAAGTTCAGTCACCTCCATTACCTCCCTTCCTCCTTCCATTTTTTTGTTCCCCTTCCTCCTTTGCTCTACTCTTAATCTTCCTTCCACCAGCAGATAGACAGACATTCCTCCACCCTCCTCTCTCAACCCCCAAACAACCGACAGCCATTCACGTCGAAATCAGCACAAAATCCAGCAGCGCTCACTGCACCACAGCTCCATGGGCCATCGTTACTCGTGTGTAATTGTGAATTTCTCGCTTCTTGATCAAACTGTTTCCAGCCCCAGCTCCTGCTCCGTACACAGAAATATCAGGTCTTCCCCACTGTCACTTTTACTGGGAACGTCATAACTCCCGACTATCTTCTCTACCACATTACATCAGACTCTCCCATTTAGGTCACCCAGTACAAGCAAATTTAAGTTACCTCCAAGACTTTCAACAAACTCATTCAGTTCTTTCCATAATTGCTACCTCTCCTCCTCCCTCCTCTCGCTACCAGGTCCGTAAGCACGCACAAACGCACTTCTTTCTATACCTAACTAATTTTTCAGCCTGATCAATCCTGAGGACACCTCCATCCACTCCGTAACGCAACTAGCTAACCAATCACTCAATATCAACACCACACCTCTTCGTGTCCAGTCTTCCTCCACGTCCGACTTTCTTCCACTTACCACACCAAACTCACTTTCGCCTTAGAAACCTTTCAGCTTCATCTCACTCAGTGCCAACACATCAAACTTCTTCCTCACAAACATCTTACCAATCTCTCTCCTTTCCTCTTCATTCAAAATACAACCACGCACATTCAGCGACCTTAACAAAAGCGTTCGGAGAGGTGTGAGCTTGTCCTCTCCCCTCTCGCTTTGCCGTATTTGAAGGAGGAGTTAACAGTGGAAGGGATTCCTAGCCCCCTCACTCCGCGCCTATTAGTCAACATCAGTGACTCGCAAGGGGTTACGGTAGCACGATTCTGATTCCCCCTCCACAGGGCTCCCTATTAGTCGTCTCTTACAACACGTCAGTGGTTAGGATGGCAGGATTATAAGCCCCTGGCGCAAGGTAAAATGGTAATAAAAATGTTGACGGGGGAAATCGCAGGCCAACTGAAATTTCAATCGCTTCATCTTCAACGGATTCTGAGACTTGAGTTCACCTCTTAGTTCTATGTATCATGGGGCAGCCAACTTTTGTTAACTATCAGATTAGACGCCATAAGTTCGTGAGTGAACAGACGGTTAAAAGCGTGTCTTTGATTTCGGAAATTGGTTTCGAGCTTCCCTGCTGCGGAATCTCAAAAAGTGGTTGATTGTTTTCAAATAACCATTGTTTGAAAGGGCAAATTTATCGAGTTTGATTATTCTACTCTTACATAATTGAAGGATTTGGAGATATGCCCGTATAATTATGCTGTGTAACAGTCGCGTTAAAGCTCGACCTATTTCATCCAATCTGACGTTGAAGCGATAATCGTTCTCTATTCGCGAACAGTTATCGCAGCAAATCAGAGCAAACACTGATGGTGTTCTCTATTCGCGAACAGCTATCGCAGCAAATCAGAGCAAACACTGATTGTGTTCTCTATTCGCGAACAGCTATCGCAGCAAATCAGAGCAAACACTGATGGTGTTCTCTATTCGCGAACAGTTATCGCAGCAAATCAGAGCAAACACTGATGGTGTTCTCTATTCTCGAACAGCTATCGCAGCAAATCAGAGCAAACACTGATTGTGTTCTCTATTCGCGAACAGCTATCGCAGCAAATCAGATCAAACACTGATTGTGTTCTTTATTCGCGAACAGCTATCGCATCAAATCAGATCAAACACTGATTGTGTTCTTTATTCGCGAACAGTTATCGCAGCAAATCAGAGCAAACACTGATGGTGTTCTCTATTCTCGAACAGCTATCGCAGCATATCAGAGCAAACACTGATTGTGTTCTCTATTCGCGAACAGCTATCGCATCAAATCAGATCAAACACTGATTGTGTTCTTTATTCGCGAACAGTTATCGCAGCAAATCAGAGCAAACACTGATGGTGTTCTCTATTCTCGAACAGCTATCGCAGCATATCAGAGCAAACACTGATTGTGTTCTCTATTCGCGAACAGCTATCGCATCAAATCAGATCAAACACTGATTGTGTTCTTTATTCGCGAACAGTTATCGCAGCAAATCAGAGCAAACACTGATGGTGTTCTCTATTCTCGAACAGCTATCGCAGCATATCAGAGCAAACACTGATTGTGTTCTCTATTCGCGAACAGCTATCGCATCAAATCAGATCAAACACTGATTGTGTTCTTTATTCGCGAACAGTTATCG
>SDVV010022884.1:0-12859 GCA_016164225.1 Gammarus roeselii | reverse complement strand
CTAGTAGCGTTCTTCCAACACTTGACAATGGATAATACATCTATTTAGTTGATTCGTGCATATTAGGGTGCAAAAAGGTTATACCATACACTACAGCTTTGCTTGCTCTTAATGAAGCGCTCACAAAAAACAATGACATGATTGGATACATGTTCGATCGACTTATTGTCAAAACAATCGTGTTTCCTATCGGTCAAAACACCATCTCCATTGATTCCCCTTTCAACGGGGTTGTTCCTCATAAATTAGCCTTGTTTCTCATTGATCAAGCTGCACATATCGGAGCATATGATCGCAATCCAAATTACTTCCAGCATAATGACATCACAAACGTTATCGTCGATGTAAACGGAAACTGCGTTACCAACATTAGATCATCGTTTCCCAGAGAGTGTGCTCAAGCATACCATCAAACCCTTTCGGCTCTAGGGACGAGTAACAGCTCTCATCTCATCACAAGACAAAATTTCCCTGCAGGAAGAACTATATTTGTTATAAATACAAGGCCAACCGACTCTGAAGATTTCATTAACCTCGAAAAAAGAGCAAACATACGTATAACTGTGAACTGTGAAAATTCACTCACTATGAATAAGATCTTGTTCCTGGTAGGTTTTAAACTCGGTGTCATCCAAATAAATTCGTCAAGAAGGGTATTTCCCGACTATCTTCAGTAAACATGAGTAATAATCAAATCGAAAGAATATCCAAGAGCGATCCAATTATGAAACGTTCATATAAAGGGTGTTTTGCTGAAAACAGAATGCCCATGCATCGAATGAATGGCTACATGATTGGCCTAATAAAATGGGACATTGGATCTTAATATTCAAAAACGATATCAAACAGTACTTATTTTATTCGTTTGGGTTCAATCCAAAAATATATGGAGGAAATATAGCTTCGTATTATAATACACATGCCAAAATACAACGTGTACTACAGAAACCGATCCAAAGAGATCAATCTTTGGTTTGTGGAGCTTACTGTCTCTACTTTGCGTATTATCTATGTCAAAATAAACCCGTCAAAAAGATAATTGAGCGGTTCTCTAATAGCGAACAACGTAGAAATGATACCAAGGTTGAAAATTTCATCATGAACGTGTCCGGAAATCAACATTCGTGCAAGAAGGATATGTGTGGGGTTTTAACCTTTATTACTGCATGTATATTATTATGTAACTTTTAGATTTATTATCTATGAAATTATATTAAATATGTATGTTATCATTACCCCTTAACACTCATAGGACTAACATTAAAAATGCATTTTTGCAACATGACATGCAATGAAATTGCAATACAGTATGCCTAGCATTGAAATGCGAATGCTAAAGGTAGTCTATATGCCAACGTTCTATTTATATAACCTATTAACATATATAACCTATTAACATATATTTATATAAGCCGTCCGTCCGTCTCAATGAGTCACCCACCTCCGTTCCGCCCCCTTCACGCCGCCCACATTCGCGCCGTTGAGTCCTGTCAACCCCTGTCCAACGGCTAATTATGCCCTATTTATGTTCCGTCACATATGCATTTAGCCACCCTTCTATCTACTGTGGCGGTTGCAACGCCTCATCAATATGAACACAACAGATGACGTGGTGGAGCATAGGAGTCTTAATGCATAGATGTGGTTAATGACGCGGTGGAGTATTGGATGCTTAATGCATAGATGCGGTTAATGACGCGGTGTAGTATTGGAGGCTTAATGCATAGATGCGGTTAATGACGCGGTGGAGCATAGGAGGTTTAATACATAGATGCGGATAACGACGCGGTGGAGTATTGGAGGGTTCATATATAGATGCGGTTAATGATGCGGTGGAGTATAGGAGGCTCAATGCATGGATGCGGTTAATGACGCGGGGAGTATTGGAGGCTTGATGCTTAGATGTGGTTAATAATGCGGTGGAGTATTGAAGGCTTAATGCATAGATGCGGTTAATGACGCGGTGGAGTATTTGAGGCTTAATGCATAGATGTGGTTAATGATGTGGTGGAATATTGGAGTCTTAAGTACATAAATGCGGTTAATGAAGCGGGGGAGTATCGGAGGCTTAATGCACAGATGCGGTTAATGACGCAGTGGAGTATTGGAGGCCTAATTCATAGGTGCGGTTAATCACACGTTGAGGTATTGGAGGCTTGATGCATAGATGCGGTTAATGACGCGATGGAGTATTCGAAGCTCAATGCATAGATGCGGTTAATGATGCGGCGGAGTATTTGAGGCTTAATACATAGATGCGGTTAATGACGCGGTGGAGTATTGGAGGCTTAATGCATAGATGCGGTTAATGACGCGGTGGAATATTGGAGGCTTAATGCACTGATGCGGTTAATGACGCGGTGGAATATTGGAGGCTTAGTACATAGATGCGGTTAATGACGCGGTGGAGTATTGGAGGCCTAATGCATAGATTAGGTTATTGACGTGGTGGAGCATAGGAGGTTTAATGCATAGATACGGTTAATGACGCGAGGGAGTATTGGAGGCTTAATGCATAGATGCAGTTAATGACGCGGTGGAGGATGGGTTGCCTAAATAAATACCAATACGGCCCAGCATGACGTGCTGAAGGCAGTGGGAGGCTGTAAAGGAAAACACGGTTCAAGCGATATGAATGTATACATGGCGGATGACGAGTTGGGAAGTTTGAGGGAAGCAACAAATACGGCCGATGACGTAGTGGATGATGGGAGAGTGGCCTAATAAATATAAATAAGGCTGCCACTACCCCACATTGACAAGTTTGTCCCCTTCGACATATTCTTCAGGAGTCGTTTTTCAGTGGGGAGGATTTGAGTCCCACTGGTAATCAGTATCTCAGGCATCGCTGGACTTAATTTGTTTTTTTCTTCTTTCCTCCCCCCACCAGTGTCCTTTATTCCCTCTTTCCCTCTCACGTACTCCCCTCTCCCACTCACGTCCTTAACTCCCTTATCTCACTCACGTTTTTCCCTCCCCTCTCCCACACACGTTCTTCCCTCCCCTCTCCCACTCACGTCCATTCCTCCCGTCTCTCATTCACGTCATTTCCTCCCCTCTCCCACTCACGTCCTTCCCTACCCTCTCCCACTCATGTTCTTCCCTCCCCTCTCCCACTCACGTCCTTTCCTTCCCTCTCCCGCTCACGTCCTTCCCTCCATTCTCCCACCCCTCTCCTTCCCTCTCCCTCCCACCCGTCCTTGCCCCCCTTCCTGCCTTTCCCTCCCCCTTGTCCTTCTTTTCATCTTTTCTGCCGTGCTTGGTTTCATTATCAACTGCGTAGTGGTATCAATAAATGCCATGCAATTGAGACGTAATGTGAATCCATTCAAACAGGTTTCACGTTTTTTTTAACTAAACGCATTATTAGCTTCCAGGCTGTCAATATTTGGTGTCTGATAACTACGCAGTATTATTCATGCACGCTGTTGACATTTGGTGTCTGATAACTACGCAGTATTATTCATGCAGGCTGTCAACATTTGGTGTCTGATAACTAAGCAGTATTATTGAAGCAGGCAGTCAACATTTGGTGTCTGATAACTACGCAATATTATTCATGCAGGCTGTCAACATTTGGTGTCAGATAACTAAGCAGTATTATTCATGCAGGCTGTCAATATTTAGTGTCTGATAACTACGCAGTATTATTCATACAGGCTGTCAACATTTGGTGCCTGATAACAACGCAATATTATTCATGCAGGCTGTCAACATTGGTGTCTGATAACTACGCAGTTTTATTCATGCAGGCCGTCAACATTTGGTGTCTGATAACTACGCAGTATTATTCATGCAGGCTGTCAATATTTAGTGTTTGATAACTACGCAGTATTATTCATGCAGGCTGTCAATATTTAGTGTTTGATAACTACGCAGTATTATTCGTGCAGGCTGTCAACATTTGGTGTCTGATAACTACGCAGTATTATTCATGCAGGCTGTCAACATTTGGTGTCTGATAACTACGCAGTATTATTCATGCAGGCTGTCAACATTTGGTGTCTGAAAACTACGCAGTATTATTCATGCAAGCAGTCAACATTTGGTGTCTGATTACTACGCAGTATTAATCATGTTAAAGTTCATCATTATTTTGCATAAATCCGTGTATCGGATTACTAAAATTATTATCTTTAAAAATTATTAATCTGGCCTCTCACGACAGATTTCTGTCCATACATGCAATTTTCGAATAGTATAACCAGATTAAAATGAAGAAAGACGTCGTGTGTTATTTATATTTTTCTGGTGTAATTGATGGTATAATCTCTTTGATGTATTATTTTATTACGATTCTATTAAAATTTAATCATTTTTTGACGATGTGGGATTATTGATTGATTATTGTTATTTTTATTGGTTACATTGCTCTGCAGTGTCAAAAAGTAAAAGCAATCAAGATGCTGTGAATAGCTATAGAACTAGTTTGATACTGTGCATAGAAATAGTACTAGTTTGATACTGTGCATAAAAATAGTACTAGTTTGATACTGTGCTTAACAATAGTACTAGTTTGATACTGTGCATAGAAATAGTACTAGTTTGATACTGCGCATAACAATAGTACTAGTTTGATACTGTGCATAACAATAGTACTAGTTCGATAGCACCTCTGGAAATGGTGTCACGATATACCTATGAATTTCCAACAATTTACAACACAGTTTCAACCTAGTCAACATTTATCCTCTTTTCTACAAACAATAATTATTAATGCTTTGATTGGCTTAGTTGTAAATTTACTATTATGTTGCTACCCGCAACACGGTTCAACTGTTACGACAAGCGACCGGGCGGAATCGTCTAGAGTGGGTTTCGGTACTACCACTATTGAACAGCCTATGCAGTTGCCTTATTTTAGGACCGGATTGTAAGTTGAGGGGCTACCGGCCGGACCCTTTAGCACAAAAGGGCTAAGTTGTGTGAATGTGAGCGTGTGAGGGTGTGAGGTGCGCCTTGCCGTCGGCCACCCCCCTTTCTGGGGGATGCGGCCTAGTGTCTGTATCTGTATCTGTATCATTATTGTAGGTATACATTTCGCCAGGTGACTGCAGGGTCGTCTTCACCTTTTCCTCCTACTTCCATTTTTCTTATTGAAGACTGTGTGGGCTTGAAAGATTTAACAATTTTGTTTCTATGTAATTTCCTCCGATTGGAAGGGCAAGCGCTTGTTGGCAATATTGATAATTGCGTGTTGGCAATGTTGATAAGCGCGAGTTGGCATTGTTGATGAGCGCATGATGGAAATGTGGACAAACGCGTGTTGGCAATGTGGTAAAGCGCATATTGGAAATGTGGACAGGTGCGTGTTGACAATGTTGGTAAAAGCTTATTGACAATGTTGGCAAGCACTTGTTGCCAACGTTGATAAGCGCGTGTTGGCAATGTTGATAAGCGCGTGGTGGCAATGTTGATAAGCGCGTGTTAGCAATGTTGATACGCGCGTGTTGGCAATGTTGATGAGCGCATGTTGACAATGTTGCTAAGCGCATGTTGGAAATGTGGACAAGCGCATGTTGGAAATGTGGACAAGCGCGTGTTGGAAATGTAGATAGGCGCGTGTTGACAATGTTAATAATCGCGTGATAGCAAGTTAATAAGCGCGTGTTGGCAATGTTGATGAGCGCATGTTGACAATGTTGATAAGCGCATGTTGGAGATGTGGACAAGCGCATGTTGGAAATGTGGACAAGCGCATGTTGGAAATGTGGACAAGCGTGTGTTGGAAATGTAGATAAGCGCGTGTTGACAATCTTAATAATTGCCTGATAGCAATGTTGATAAGCGCGTGTTGGCAATGTTGATAAGCGCATGCTGACAATGGTGATAAGCGCATGTTGAAAATGTGGACAAGCGCATGCATGTTGGAAATGTGGACACACGCGTGTTGACAATGTAGATAAGCGCGTGTTGGCAATGTTGATGAGCGCATGTTGGCAATGTTTACAAGCGCGTGCTGGCAATGTTGATAAGTGTGTGTTGGCAATGTTGATAAACGGGTGGTGGCAATGCAAGCAAGCGCGTGTCGGCAATGTTAATAAGAGCATGTTGGAAATGTGGACAAGCGCATGTTGGAAATGCTTACAAGTGTTTACAAGTGTAAGAAGACAACAATAGGACTTTTGGCCCAAACTGGGATGGCTTTTGATAGTAAGACGATTAGTTCTGAAGTAGAACGTCTAAGGTAGCATCTTTTTTCTTTATATTTTCTGTTTTAATAGATCAAGAGAGGGGAAGTTTGTTGAAGGAAATAGCATTTAACGACGATACTCGAAACAACTCAAATCAGCACCTGGAGAGAAAGCCACCTATCCACGGTGTTGATCTGTGATTGTCACATTTGTGGACTAGCGCATGTTGGAAATGTGGACAAACGCGTGTTGGCAATGTAGATAAGCGCGTGTTAGCAATGTTGATAAATGCGTGTTGACAATTTTGATAAGTGCATGTTGGAATTGTGAACGAGCGCATGTTGGAAATGTGAACGAGCGCATGTTAGAAATGTGGACAAGCGCTTGTTGGCAATGTAGATAAGCGCGTGTTGGCAATGTTAATAATTGCGTGTTGGCAATGTTGATGAGCGCGTGTTGGCAATGCTTAGAAACGCATGGTGGAACTGTGGACAAAACGCATGCATGTTGAAAGTTTGGACAAACGCTTGTTGACAATGTAGATAAACGCGTGTTGGCAATGTTCATAAGCGCACGTTGGCAATGTTGACAAGCGCGTCTTGGCAATGTTGATAAAAGGGTAGTGGCAATGTAGGCAAGCACATGTTGGTAATGTTGGCAAGAGCATGTTGGAAATGTTGACAAGCGCATGTTGGAAATGTAAACAAAGGCGTGTTGGCAATGTTGATAAGCGCGTGTTGGCAATGATCAGGATTCTACTGCCTTTCTGTTGGGACATTGTGTTAGTGTAAACTTTTTGTCGCGATCTAAACAAAACGAGAGGTTTTCAGGGCTCTTGTTGCCTTGTATGTTGTAGCGGTCAAACTAATTGCAGTTCCGTGTAATGTGTTCTGTATTCCAACGAACTAGCACAATTTGTTTAGTTTTTTCGGTAAGGTTCAATTTAGAGCTTTGCAAATTATCCCAATGAACACACGTAGATAAGCCCATGTGTACCGCCCCACCCCTCCTTCCAACCGTTCTTCTCCTCCCCCTTCCTTTTCTCAATAGTCGTGAGAAGGCCCACCTGTGACAGCTATCGATCACTCATCCCTGGTAGAGAGGTGACGCTATTGTCTACTCTACCTCTCTGCTGTGTTATGACCAGCATTCACTAGAAAGCTCACGATTTCTTATACCGGTCATGACTGGGATAGACCAAAACTGCCCTAGAGATGCTCTATCATATTAGATAGCGGTGGCTCCTGTACCCCCAGGAATAGTCCAAAGCTGAGCAAGAGATGCTCCATCATATTAGACAGCGGTGACTCCTGCCTTCCCAGGAAAAGATCAAAGCTGTGTTAGAGAGGATTCATCATATTAGATAGCGGTGGCTCCTGTACCCCCAGGAATAGACCAAAGCTGTGTTAGAGATGCTCCATCATATTAGATAGCGGTGGCTCCTGTACCCCCAGGAATAGACCAAAGCTGTGTTAGAGATGCTCCATCATATTAGATAGCGGTGGCTCCTGTACCCCCAGGAATAGACCAAAGCTGTGTTAGAGATGCTCCATCATATTAGATAGCGGTGGCTCCTGTACCCCCAGGAATAGACCAAAGCTGTGTTAGAGATGCTCCATCATATTAGATAGCGGTGGCTCCTGTACCCCCAGGAATAGACCAAAGCTGTGTTAGAGATGCTCCATCATATTAGATAGCGGTGGCTCCTGTACCCCCAGGAATAGACCAAAGCTGTGTTGGAGATGCTCCATCATATTAGATAGCGGTGGCTCCTGTACCCCCAGGAATAGACCAAAGCTGTGTTAGAGATGTTCTATCATATTAGATAGCGGTGGCTCCTGAACCCCCAGGAATAGTCCAAAGCTGAGTTAGAATGCTCCATCATATTAGATAGCGGTGGCTCCTGACCACCCGGAATAGATCAAAGCTGTGTTAGAGATTCTCCATCATATTAGATAGCGGTGGCTCTTGTGCCCCCAAAAATAGGCCAAAGCTGTGTTAGAGATGCTCTATCATATTAAATAGCGGTGGCTCCTGTACCCCCAGGAATAGTCTAAAGCTGAGTTAGAATGCTCCATCATATTAGATAGCGGTGGCTCCTGACCACCAGGAATAGATCAAAGCTGTGTTAGAGTTTCTACATCATATTAGATAGCGGTGGCTCTTGTGCCCCCAGGAATGGACCATAGCTGTGTTAGAGATGCTCCATCATATTAAATAGCGGTGGCTCATGTACCCCCATGAATAGATCTAAGCTGTGTTGGAGATGTTCCATCATATCAATTAGCAGTACCTTGCATACCCTCTACGGGCAATTGGGTATACAAGTTGGGTACACAAGTTGGCTGCTGATACGTGTAGCTACAAGGTTGCTGATGTGGGTAGATACAAGGCTGATGATCCGTGTGGCAATAATGCTGCTGATCTGTGTAAATTCAAGGCTGTTGATCCGTGTAGCTAGAAGGCTGCTGATCCGTGTAGCTACAAGGACAGCTCCGTGAAGCTCCGTGCAGCTACTAGGCTGCTGATTTTTGTACCTCCAAGGCTGCTGATCCGTGTAGCTACAAGGCTCTTGATCCGTGTGGCTGTTAAGTGTAGCTACAAGGCTGATAATCCGTGTAGCTATAAGGCTGCTGATCCGTGTAGCTACAAGTCTGCTGATCCGTGTAGCTACATGACATCGGATCAGTGTACCTACAAGGCTGCTGATCCGTGTAGCTACAAGGCTGCTGATCCGTGTAGCTACAAGGCTACTGATCCGTGTAGCTACAAGGTTTCTGACCCGTGTAGCTACAAGGCTGCTGATCCGTGTAGCTACAAGGCTGCTGATCCGTGTAGCTACAAGACATCAGATCAGTGTACCTTCAAGGCTGCTGAGCCGAGTAGCTACAAGGCTGCTGATCTGTGCAGCAACAAGGCTGCTGATCTGTGTAGTAACAAAGCTGCTGATCTGTGTAGCAATAAGGCAGCTGATCTGTGTAGCTTAAAGGCTGCTAATCTGTGCAGCTACAAGTCTGTTGATCTGTGTAGCCACAAGGCTGCTGATCTGTGTAGTTACAAGGCTGCTGATATGTGTAGTCACAAAACTGATGATGTGAGTAGCTACTATGCTGCTCATCAGAACAGTAGCTGAAAAGTTGCTGATCTTCGCGGTAACTAGGCGGTTGATCAAAGTAGCTACAAGGTTCCTGCCTTATGTAGCTACAAAGCTGCTGATCCGTGTAGCTACAAGATTTCTGACTCGTGTACCTGAAAGGCTGCTGACCTGTATAGCTACAATGTTTCTGACCCTTGTAGCTACATGGCTGCTGATCCGTGTAGCTACATAGTTGCTGATCCGTGTAGCTAGAAGGCTGATAATTCATGTAGCTACATGACTGCTGATCCGTGAAGCTACAAAGCTACCGATCTGTGTTGCAACAAGACTGCTGATTTGTGCAGCTACAAGGCTGCTGATCTGTGTCCCAACGAGGCTGCTGATCCGTATAGCTACAAGACTGCTGATCTATGTAGCTGCAAGGCTGCTGATCCGTGTAGGTACAAGGCTGCTGATCTGTGTAGCAACGAGGCTGCTTATCTATGCAGCAACGAGGCTGCTTATCTATGCAGCTACAAGGCTGTTGATCTGTGTTGCTATAAGGCTGCTGATCCGTGTAGTTACAAGGCTGCTGCTCTGTGTAGCAACAAGGCTGCTGATCGATGAAGCAAAGAGGCTGCTGCCTTGTGTATTTACAAGGCTGCTGATCCGTGTAATTACGAGGCAATTGGACTGAGCTACAAGGCTGCTGATCTGTGTAACTACAAGGCTTTTGATATGTGTAGCTACAAGGTTGCTGGTACATGTAGTAACAAGACTGCTGATCCGTGTAGCTACAAGGCTGCTGAGCTGTGTAGCAATATGACAGCTGATCTGTGTAGCTTTAAGGCTGCTGATCTGTGTAGCAGCAAGACTGCTGTTCTGTGTAGCAAGAAGGCTGCTGGTCAATGTAGCTAAAAGGCTGCTGATCTGTGTAGCTACAAGGCGGCCGATTCGTGTAGCTACAAGTCTGCTGATCTGTGTAGCTGCAAGGCTGCTGATCTGTGTAGCGACAATGCTGCTGATCTGTGTAGCTAAAAGGCTGCTAATATGTACTGCAACAAGGCTGTTGATCTGTGTAGCAACAAAGCTGCTAATATGTATAGCTACAAGGCTGTTGATCCGTGTAGCTACAAGGCTGCTGATCCGTGTAACTACAAGGCTGCTGATCCGCGTAGTTACAAGGCTGCTAATCCATGTAGCGCCAAGGCTGCTGATCTGTGTAGCAACAAGGCTGCTGATCTGTGTAGCTACAAGGCTGCTGGTCAGACCCGTGTAGCTACAAAGCTGCTGCTCCGTGTAGCTACAAGGTTACTGACCCGTAAAGCTACAAGGCTGCTGATCCATGTAGCTGCAAGGACTGCTGATCTGTGTAGCTACAAGGCTGTTGATCTATGTTGCTACAAGGCTATTGATCTGTGTAGCTACAAGGCTGCTGCTCTGTGTAGCTACAATGCTGCTGATCTGTGAAGCAACAAGGATGTTGATCAGTGTAGCTATAAGGCTGTTGATCTCTTTAGCTACAAGGCTGATGATATTTGTTGCTACAAGGCTGCTGCTCAGTGTATTTACAATGCTGCGGATCTGTGAAGCATCAAGGATGTTGATCGGTGTAGCTACAAGGCTGTTGATCTGTGAAGCTACGAGGCTGTTGATATGTGTAGCTACAAGGCTGCTGATCTATGTAGATACAAGGCTGCTGATCTGTGTGGCAACATGGCTGCTAATCTGTCTAGCTATAAGGCTGCTGATCCGTGTAGTTACAAGACTGCTGATCCGCGTAGCTACAAGGCTGCCAACCTGTAGCAACAAGGCTGTTGAAATGTGTAGCTAGAATGTTTTTGATCCGTGAACCTACAAGGCTGCTGATCCGTGTAGGGACAAGGCTGCTGTTCCATGTAGCTGCAAGGACTGCTGATCTGTGTAGCTACAAGACTGCAGATCTGTGAAGCTACAACGCTACTGATCCTTGTAGCTACATGGCTGCTGATCCGTGAAGCTACAAGGTTCCTGCCCTATGTAGCTACAAAGCTGCTGATCCGTGTAGCTACAAGATTTCTGACTCGTGTAGATACAAGGCTTCTGACCTGTGCAGCTACAAGGTTTCTGACCCGTGTAGCTACAAGGCTGTTGATCCGTATAGCTACAAGGTTACTGACCCGTGTAGCTACACGGCTGCTGATCAGACCTGTGTATTTACAAAGCTACTGCTCCGTGTGACTACAAGGATACTGGCCCTTGTAGCTACAAAGCTGCTGATCCATGTATCTACTGGGCTGCTGAGCTGTGTAGCACCATGGCAGTGGATCTGTGCAGCAGTATGACAGTTGATCTGTGTAACAACATGACAGCTGATCTGTGTTGCTGCAAGGCTGCTGATCTGTGTAGCTGAAAGGCTGCTGATCCGTGTAGTAACAAGGCAGCTGATCTTCGTAGCAACAAGGCTGCTGATCTGTGTAGCTACAAGGCTGCTGATCTGTGTAGCTTCAAGGCTGCTATTTGTGTAGCTACAAGGCTGCTGATCTGTGTAGCTAAAAAACCGCTGATCCGTGTAGTTACAAAGTTGCAGATCTGTGTTGCAACAAGGCTGCTGTTCTTTGTAGCTACAAGGCTGTTGATCTGTTTAGCTACAAGGCTGCTGATCTGTGTAGCTGCAAGGCTGTTGATATGTGTAGCTGCAAGGCTGCTGATCTATGTAGTTACAAGGCTGCTGATCTGTGTAGAAACAAGGCTGCTAATCTGTCTAGCTATTAGGCTGCTGTTCCATGTAGTTACAAGGCTGCTGATCCGTGTAGCTACAAGGCTGTTAATCTTTAGCAAAAAGGCTGCTGAAATGTGTAGCTGGAATGTTGTTGATCCATGAACCTACAAGGCTGCTGAGCTGTGTAGCAATATGACAGCTGATCTGTGTAGCTTTAAGGCTGCTGATCTGTGTAGCTGCAAAGCTGTTGATCTGTGTAGCTACAAGGCTGCTGATTCGTATAGCTACAAGGTTTCTAACCCGTGTAGCTACAAGGATGCTGATCCGTGTTGCATCCGGGTTACTGACCCGTGTTACTACAAGGCTGCTGATCTGTGTAGCTACAAGGCTGCTGATCTGTGTAGCAAGGAGGCTGTTTATCTATGCAGCTACAAGGCTGTTGATCTGTGTTTCTATAAGGCTGCTGATCCGTGTAGTTACAAGGCTGCTGATCTGTGTAGCAACAAGGCTGCTGATTGATATAGCAAGGAGGCTGCTACCCCGTGTATTTACAAGGCTGCTGATCCGTGTAATTACGAAGCAACTGATCTGAGCTACAAGGCTGCTGATCTGTGTAACTACAAGGCTTTTAATCAGTGTTGCTACAAGGCTGCTGATCCATGTAGTAACAAGACTGCTGATCCGTGTATCTACAAGGCTGCTGAGCTGTGTAGCAATATGACAGCTGATCTGTGTAGCTTTAAGGCTGCTGATCTGTGTAGCTGCAAAGCTGTTGATCTGTGTTCCAGCAAGGCTGCTGTTCTGTGTAGCAAGAAGGCTGCTGATCCGTGTAGCAACAAGGCTGTTGACTAGTGTACTACAAGGCTGCTGATCTGTGTAGCAACAAGCCTGCTGATCTGTATAGCTGAAAGGCCGTTGCCCTGTGTAGGTACGAGGCTGCTTATCTGT
>SDVV010022883.1:0-12859 GCA_016164225.1 Gammarus roeselii | reverse complement strand
TATATATATTAGATGGAACAAGATACCATCTTCTCTTACAGTGGTTTGGTGTTTGGATTGTGGCAGTAGTCACTTGGGCACTGATTGTGGAGATCCTTATATGGAGTAGTGTAGTTATAAAATATATTCATTACAAGTACAGAACTAGATCCTTTTTTCACATTGCAAGTACAGAACCAGATCATTACTTCAAAATCACGTTTTCTTTCAAAATATAAATTTGGGTCAATTAAAAATTGTGTGGTTACGTAATGAGACGCATGTATCTATGTCAACAAAGCTCATTAAGCAATAATTTCCATTGAGCACGAAGCTGGTGGGGAGGCATGTTACCGTGTGACCTCTAACCCAGTTAGTTTTTTGCTTAGTGTCTCAATGCGTAAGTTTAGTCAATGTTTTAGTGTGAACTAAATCATATTTAGGTTCTTCCAGAACTTTAATGCGGTTTTCAGGATAACGTCTAGTGCTACCTGAAAATGTCCATTGTACTGATTGTCCTAGCATTTAATTGATACGCCCAAATGGTGAGAAAATTACCTTACTTGTAGTCAGGGTCTCTTAATTTGTGAAGAATTGATAATGTTATGCTAATGTTTTGGATACTGTGAAGAGATTTGAATGTATATAGATGTAAACCAGAAATTGTGAAACTTAGAAATTTACGTGTCTCAGTGTGATTCTCTATGTCAGCCAATAAGTTAACACCTCTGGGTGTGCTGGTTTAGGGTTCCAGCATTTAAACGTCCCCTGTGCTAGACATGAGATTCATGCTGGCTTATGGGTGGGGAAGTGCTGCCCAAATTTCTGTAAAATTTATAGACCTAGGCCTTCATTCAAAATTTTGTTGACTTTCCTAAACAGGGTATGGCTGCACTCTCCCAATAGTTGATGCTGGTTCCTGTCCTCAGTTTATTGATTTTTCTAATTACATTTGTACATACTTTTTCCTGATATCCAGCCACCCATGCACCTCAGTCTGTAACCTCAGTCAGTAACCTGTCAGTAACCTCAGTCTGTAACCTCAGTCAGTAATCCCAGTCAGTAATCCCAGTCAGTAATTTGTCAGTAATCCCAGTCAGTAATCTCAGCCAGTAACCTCAACACCTTAACCTCAGTAACTTACGGTTTTGACTAACTTGATTAAATTGTTATTTACCAAGCTCATCATATTATCTACTGTATTAGCTAAAGCAAACGTTCATCAAATAAAGTTCAGTTCTATCTTGGTTTTTCATGCCCCCATGTTACCTGAAGTCGGTTTTACCTAAGTGGACGAGTTTGTCCCACCCGCATATGTAACCGCGCCACCTGTTACAGTACCTTTTCCAGTCTCTTGTTGTCTTGGATCAGGATGGGAGACCAGAATTGGATGGCATACTCCAACAGTGGTCTAACTAGGGGTGTTGTACAGGGTTAGAAATATTTCTTTGTCCCTGTACCTGAATTGCCTTCCGATGTATCCAAGGACTTTTTTCTCTTAACTCCTGCGCACTGCCTGGAGAACTTTAGGTCCACGCTGATAAAGACTCCTAGGTCTTTTTCTAAGTTGGTGGTTGGGATCTGACTGCCCAATAGGGAGTATTTTGCCTTTCTGTTCGCTCTGCCGATGTGCATGACTGCACTTGTCGGTGTTGAATGGCATCTGCCATGCCTTGGACCATTCCCCAATTCTATCAAGATCCTGCTGCTGGTACTCAACAGCTATGGGGTTTGAGGCGTTTGCTCCTAGTTTGGTGTCATCAGCAAACTTTGATATTTTGCTTATGAGGCCTGCGTCTAGGTCATTTTTGTAAATGAGAAACAGGAGTGGCGCTGAGACTGATCCTTGGGGAACCATGCTTTTAACTGGGGCCCATAATGAGCTTTCACCATTGATCACCACTTGCTGCCTCCTGTCTGGAAGCCAGTGCTCTATATAATCCGAGATTCTTTCCACAACTCCTAGAGCTCTCGGCTTGGTAAGGAGTCTCTTGTGAAGGACCTTGTCAAATGCCTTCTTGAAATCAAGATACAGGATATCGATGGCCCTTGAGTCATCGTAGATAGAAATCATGTGGTGGAAGAATTTCAACAGGTTGGTCAGGCAAGATCTCTTGCATCAAAAACCGTGCTGCCTGTTCCTTAGGAGATTGTTCGTCTCCAGATGATTTACTATTTGATCTGCGATAATGTACTCGCAAAATTTTACCCACAAATTATGTGAGGCTGATGGGCCTGTAATTTCATGAGACTTTTTGACCCCTTCTTACAGATAGGGGTAATGTTGGCTTTAGACCAAACACACTTCTCAAAAATTTATAGCTATAGAAAAGTCCCAACTCACCCAACCCAAAAAAAATTGTCAGGCCAGTTGAGACAGTGCATGAAATTTATTTACAAAGTAATATAAACTATCCTAATGATTTTCTAATTTTTCCTAATGTGATGTAAATTGTTTCAATCACTATTCCATGTTTTCTTTTGGTTTTAGAATTATTTGAATGCAGAAAGATAGCTAATAATTATTTTCAGATTTTCACAGATCAAATTCCCTACCATAACAAACATGCCTTGCTTTTACAAACGCAAAAGAGAAGCAATAGATACTGACAATATGTCTTGTGCCCTAGGTGATGTAAAAGCTGGGAAACCAAGCTTGTAAGCCAAGTCTCACCAACTACAAAAGCCTCCAGCCTATTTTCTAGAATAAAATCTTGAATGAAATCTATATATATATATTTAGTTTGTAAAGACTATTGACATTTGCCTGGATGAACCTCAGCAATGAAAACTGGGAGAAGGACAACTGCGGAGACCATCAACAACTGACTGAATTTGTAGAGCAGCCAATTTTTGCCCTCAAGAATTTTAAATAGAAAATTGAGAATATCCTGAAAAACTACAAAGTGAATTCCAGAGGAGAAGAGACAGCCTGTTGTTAAGATTGAAAGCATGTGCAGCCTTGCATTTTGGGAGACAATAGAGGAGGGTAATTTGACGTGTTTTTTGACTGCTTGGTCCACCCGCACCACCGCCTCAGCCAACAGCAGCCCCCTAATGGGAACGGCAGCACCACCGCGGTCACCAAAACCGCCAATGCGGCCATTGGAACCGCCACCGCGGCTAGCAGAACCGCCACCGCGGCCAGCAGAACCGCCACCGCGGCCAGCAGAACCGCCACCGCGGCCAGTAGAACCACCACCGCGGTCAGTAGAACCGCCACAACGGTTAGCAGAACCGCCGCCGCCACCAAAACTACAAACGCGGCCACCAGAACTGCCACCGCGACCACCAGAACCTCCACCGCGACCACCAGAACCGCCACCGCGGTTACGAGAACCGCCACCGCGGTTACGAGAACCGCCACCGCTATCATCAGCACCACCATCGCGGCCCCCAGCAAGACCTGCAGCTGCGCCAACACTAGCACCAACTATGCCACAAAACCCATCCCTAGCTACACCCTGATTCACTACTTTTATAATCATTTTTTGTGAAGAATATGGATATAGATATTAAACAGTTATCAACAATCATCATCCACATCATCTTTATCCTGCAACTGTCTCAAATGACAAAGCCCATCTAAAACAGCATCGACCCAACTTGTCCACCACTGTCCCATCCCACCCTCAAAGGTGTTCAAACTCACATCACCAAGGACAGCAAAGGAAATGTCAACATATTATTCAATTGATACAAAAGTAGTAAAGGTAAGTTGTTGATATGATATAGTTACATAGTAGCCCTATTATATGGTCATGCTTTCACCAGAAATTCAACTTTGGAATATGATTTTTTCATATGTGAGAGAAAAGTTTGTCAAAATCTATCCTAACTCACTTTCATTGTTGCTATAGCTACTATGCGACCAACTCAGAAAATTTTGCTTGAAAAAAATGTGTGATGAGCTATGCCCCCTAATCAGGTGTGATTCCTTGCCCCAAATGGAGTGATTCTCCGCACCCCCATATATCAATAATCAAAACAAATTAAACTTTGTGAGTACCAATAGAAATAGCATGCCTATATTAGTATAGCTACATCTGTGGATTACAAGCAAACGTTATGCAAGTTATTACATCCGACAGTTCTTTTCTGATGCTCATCTTCAGCTGCAGTTGTTCTTGACAGTCAAAGGGGATTTTTTACAATTTCATGGAGGGGAACAACTTTTTTATTTCAATGATTGCAAACAAACTTGACTGGAAGTAATTTCTCCAGATCCTGAAATAATCATGATGTAAGTGACTATCTTGGTTTGATATCAAGTAATTTACTAAACCAATGATTGGCATGTAAGCAAGGGGGGTGAAATTAGAGATGTCTCCACAGACAATTGTTTACTTGGGTGACAAACTTCACAAAAACTCTCTCCAAGGGGCCCTAAAAAAAAATAAACAGAAATACTGTTTGGATATTTAAAACAAAGTAATCTATTAAATCATTTGTTCTCTAAAATCAGCAGTAAACACACAAACAGAGACTCAACAAGAACTAGATCTAACTCAACATGCACCCTGCAGTGCCCATTCAGAGCAAAAGCATAACAGGTCACAAGGCTCAGCTCATTTTATTAAATATCAAGCTCATGCATAACAATTCAACCCTTGCTATGTATAGGAAGAATGTTTGAAAAAATACTAGAAAAACAAATAAGCAAAGGTATAAAAACCTTAAAACATTTCTCCTCCACTGTAATAGGGGCCTTGAACAGCAGTTCACCACAGAAACAGATATTTTACGCAGCCTGAGAACTTCTAAATGCAACTTTAAGGCTGCTAATTGCAGTTAACAAAGTTAATTTCTTATTAGCGATGACTGGGGTGACTCCCCGCGGTCAGAAACACGGGGTGACTGCCCGCGCCCTCTTTTTGGGCACCAAGACGTTGGAAATGTCACAGTTTGACTACAAGGCTTGAAAGAGCAGGTCTTAGTTAGTAAGTTTCAGCTACTTATAGAAATTCGATACGCGCACAGAATTTATGAAAAATTGCCAAAGTGAAGCTGCGTTTTCTAGGTCTCTGATAATTTTGGTTCGGAAAAATCAACATTCCACAAACCTTGATGCTGTGTCTAGAGTTCCCATTGAATCAGTACCAAATTCGGTGGTGATACTCGGAATATGACGTAGTTTGTTGCATAGGAAGGATTTTGGAAAGAATTGTAAACTTTTGTAGATATATACAAATATACAACTGTGAGGAGTCGCCACAGGTGAAAAACGATTGAGAGGTTATTCCACGCACCTATTCTGTTATGAAATATCTCTGTTTTCCTTCAATGAAAAGTAGTTGAACGCAATTTTTTTGCACATATAATGACATTTGGAAGTAAATGACCTACAATAATGACATCACAGCTCATTTCAATATGCGTAACTAATTTTATAATGACCCGATGTTTATAACACATGGTGACAAGTCTAGGCCTAAGTGTTAACTTATGTTTAATGCCCAGGAACAAAATTTTTCATCACATTTTCATATCAAGCAAACAATACCTTACCTAGCATGACTTGTATTCATGTTAATACAATAAGTTGGCTATAGAATTGACGAAATACATTTTTTACATGTTTCATCATATTATTAAAAAGATAGTTTTTTTTATAATATTTGCTCATTTACTGATACTTTAGGAACATGATCAGTTTAGGATGTGGAGAAATGACTTTCAGTAAAGTTGGATTGCCATCATTGAAGAAAAACTTTGTTTTCCGCGAAAAAATTGGGAAAAAATCCATCAACAGTCCGGTATGACGGCAGCAAAAGGCGAGCATCAAAACACCTGTCACAGATGTAATATTTTACTTCACATTCTATTTTAAGCAACTGATATGTACTAATATAGGCATGTTCTTTTGATACATACTCTCAAACTTATAATTTGCGTTTCAATTATTGATAAATGGGGAGTGCGGGAAATCACCTCCGATTTGGGGGCAAAAGCTCGCCGCACGGTTTATTGTAAATAACTTCTTCTTGTTTGATGATAGAATGTTGAAACTTACGGTGCTTCATGATCATTATAGTAGCTATACACACCGTGAATGCAAAGTTTCTTGACTGAGTACTTTTTGAGTTATTTCAAAGTATGCGGAAAATGCGGGGAGTCACCCCGGTCAACGCTACGTAACAAACTACAATATATTCCAAGTATCCCCATCAAATTTGGCCATAATTAATTGAAAACTCCAGCCACGACATCAATGTTTGCAGAACGTTGATTTTTGTAAGCGATGGCGAAATGCCCACCCAAGCTGTCCAAGTGGCAAGGTCATGGAGCCTGCCAAACCAACACCAACTCCGCACACACCAACCTGGGTTTTGACCACTGGGACCAGGCTCACCTGGGCTATAGAATAAAACCGGGCACCCCGGGCGTGCTGCTCTCTGGCTGGCACCCGGTTACAGGCTTTTCCACCCCTGGGTATCTGTTGGGCTGTGCCGCAGCACCCGTACTGGCTTCACTGCCTAAAATAGCCACCCCTCTCCAGGGTGTCCTCTGGGTTCAATTCCGGGTCTGGCAAACGCAGAGCAGTGCCGGCACACAGGTCTCCCACTTCCAGGCCACATCACAGACATGGGCAACACCCACCCCAGGACCTTGGATAGTGAAGGATTCACCTTGGCGCTCTCTCACCCTCTGGAGAGCAGCCAAGGGAGCCACGCTCACATTTTTACAAACCAAAATAAGGAGAGACCTAAAAAACACACTTCCACTTTGACCATTGTTCATAAATTTAGTGTGCATATCGAATTTCTACGCATAGCCCAGTTTGCATCATCTGCACTAAGGCTTGAAAAGTGGCAGTCATTCGGCAGTGAAAGTCACTGAATTTTTCTTCCCATTTTGGTTTGAAAACTTGATGCTAAAACTGCCCCTGCGGGCTGCCCCTGTCCCAGTCGTCGCCGAGAACTTAAAGTATTGTTGCAGAGTATGCAAGGAAGGTCTTCGTATAATTACATGTTATTGCTGAGTGTGTACAGATATTACTTTCAAAATGGTCATTCTGTTGCAGAGTTAGGATGGATTCTCTTTGCTGGGAGAGGAGCAGTTGATCAGGAAGGTATGCTTAACCCATTGTCATCATAAAACAAGTTTGTACTAAGGCAAATCCCATGTAAATAACAGTATACAATTGTGCAATAAGCAGAGTGCACACACATGCAGCTCATTTGGAATGAAATTGCATTGTTTGAACAAAGGGGGTCTTCACCGCTCCAGCATCACTGTGAAGTTACCCCAGTTTGTCCATCATACAACACAAAAAAACAAGCTCCATATTTACACTAAAATCTACCCTAGAAAATGGTGGGTTAGTGCTTCAGAGATACTCCAAACAGTCCTTTGTTTGTAAACATTGCACATGCATGCTGAACACAGTCCCATCAAAAGTGGATGACAACAAACTAGAAATTATTGTCAGCGATCATGTCAACATTCTCGGTTGTCACAGCTGTATTCATGTTGCTCACTCCTACCATAGTTGCAGTTATTCTGGCTGGGTTGCTGAAGTTGTAGTAGTGCAAGCTCTCTACAGTGTCTATCATTTTTAATGTCATTTTTTTAGCCTTTTATAAGCTAAATCTTGATGGTTTGTATTTGTAGGTTCAATATTAACAATATTCATTATGCTGATGTTATCTCTTGTAGAATTAAATAGTAATTGAGTAGACTCAGTAAGACTCCTCACCAGCTAACCAGCTAAATTATTGCATAGTTTATATCTCTTGCATACAGCCAGATGGAGCCCTTCCTGCCTGTGAGTGGTTGGTTGGTACTGCAGTTCATAGCAGAAAGTCTTAGTTTCTGGGCTATCATTTATTCATTGTTCTGTGTTTAGCTGTACATATATGTAAATGTTTGTTACTGCACTAGAGTGAGAATATAAAGATGTAAAATACAAATGTTAACTATCAAGCTAACTATTGTCTATAGGTGGGTGATGCTCTATAAAAGTAGGTTTGCAATGTAACTAATTACTCATTCCAGGCAAAAATTTCCGTTGTAAATATTCAACTGGATATCAATTTTGCATTTGTGTGCTTGCCACCTCTAACTCCCAGTGAGCCTGCTGCTCTGCTTGTGCCTGCTGATGCTCCTGCCAGCGTTTGCAGCTGGTCTGCACGTTCTGGTGGTTGCCTCTGTTGTTGCCGGTGGCTGCTTCTGCCCCTCCTGACGAGTTTCCAGAGCCTCACAGCCTAGTTGTGGTGGAGCCTAATGTTGTGATTTGTGTTCCAGCTCCATTGCCCTTCTGGAATATGTTTTAAATTGAAAAGTTATATATAGTTATAAGAAAATACAATTGGGATTGTTTTACAGTAAATTTATGAGACAAACACTTTAATTCATCCTTGATGACACCCAGTCATAGTAAGATTAGATTGTTGTGACAATATCCGGGACCATTTGCCGGAGGATTCAGTTAGATTAGTTGTTTGGTTTGCGCTGGTTGTCCGGGCCAGCCACTACTAAAGAGTAACCCTGGGTCATTTCTGGATTGAACCAGGCAAGACCCTTCCATTTTCTTCTCAGGGTGTAATGTTGTTCTGCTCTCTAGATTCACCAATTATTAACATTGAACTGAACAAGTACAAGCATAGTGTGGAAAGTTGAAACTATTGTTAGAAAAAGATGGCCTTTCCCCAACACATCTATGCATGCTTCAGTTGCCATCCTCTGAACCGGCAAAGCAGGCACGATAGCTCACGTTGACTTGTCTATCCCATGACAATCATTTGTTTGCTAGACCCTAATATACACACACAGTTGGTTTGGGTCATTACTGATATATTTGCACAATGTATCATGCTCCTGGTTCAAGTCCACTGCACTGTAGTGCATTACTCTTTATCCATGATTTTTGTATCCATAAACAGGAAGTCAACCTTTATTAAGAGTGCTTTGATGTGCCCTACATTACCTCTTAACATGAATTCATTTCAAGTAGCTTGGAAGTTTTATCATTTTATATACCTACATAAGTAGCGCATGAAATTTGAAATCTATGACATTGAATATCAGGTAAATATTTGTGCTATCAATCTATGTTTTAGCATTCATATTATGGACTCTCTAATAGTTAAGGGACCCTTCAAGTTCTTGCCAGGCTCCCAAGGTCCTCTGAATGATGAATGATTACTAATTTGTGGAATTAAATAGCCAAATTTCAATATATAACCTTAAATAAACATACCGGGGATATTACGTTCCATGTTGATTATGTCTAGCTGAAAATGTATAAATATTACTTTAATTGCATAATGACATTGCTGAATAGTAGTTGTGTCAAAAAAGCTGAAGTTATCAGTACTTTTTCCAAATCAAATGGGTACCAACTCATCAACAAACCAGCACTGGATATTTCCTGATGTGCATATTTTTCTCTGCCCATATGCTGTGCGGAATCATTACTTGCTGAATTTTTAGGGTAATTTTTCTTCCTAACACCCAAACACAGGCCAGTTTGCATTATCTGCACTAGGCTCAAGGTGGCAGTCATTTGGCAGTGAAAGTTGCTGAATTTTCTACCAATCTTGCCTTGAAAAGTTGCTGCTGGAAATGCGCCTGCAGCCTGTCAATGTCCCAGTTGGCGCCAGTACTCAAAATATTGTCGCAGTGTGCAAGGGAGGTCATTGTATAATGACATGTTATTGCAGAGTTAGGATGGATTCTCTTTGCTGTGAGAGGAGCAGTTTATCAGGATGGTATGCTTAACCTGCTGTCATTGTAAAACGAGTTTGTACTGAGGCGTATTACATGTAAATAACAGTATACAATTGCGCAACAAGCAGAGTGCGCACAAATGTAGCTTCTTGGGAATAAAATCATATTGTTTTAACAAAAGCGTCTTCCCCATTCTAGCGTCACTGTAAAGTTACCCTGGTTCTTCAATCATATGACACAAAAAATGAACTCCATATTTATAATCGAACCTGCCCTAGAAAATGGTAAGTTAGTGCTTCAAAGGTACTTCATACCATCCTTTGTAAACACTGTGTTCAAGCTGAACAGAGCCCCATCGAAAGTGAACAACAACAAACTAGAAAGTGTGTTGACACTTTTGTTAACATTCTCAGTTGCCGCAGCTGAATTCATGACGCTCACTCCTAACCCAGTCGGAGTTATTCCGGCTGGGTTGCTGGCGTCACCCTTGGTCATATCTGGATTGAACCAGGCAAGACACCCTCTGTTTTTTTTCTCTGAGTGTAACGTTGTTCTGCTCTCTAGATCCACCAAACATTAACATCGGACTGAAAAAGTACAAGCTTACAGAGCATGGAAAGTTAAAACCATCGTTAGAAAAAGATGGCCCATCCTAAACGCATCTATGCTTCAGTTGCCATTTTCTGAACCCGCAAAGTGCGCACGGTAGCTCCCATTAATTTTTCAAGCATTAGATGATCACACGTTTGCTAGACCCTAGGATACACACAACTAAGTGCTCTACTCCTCGTGAATCAATTGATTCCATCTATATTGCCCAATCAGAGGAGTCTCAACCATTATTTGGTCAATGTAACTGTGGGAGAAAGTGATACTTTACATTGTTTTTTGCATATTCAGTTTTTTCAAACTCTTACAATGCATTTTACCCATTGCCAGCATAATTGCATTTGTAACTGTATACTACTTGCAAAACACTTTCATTACATTTCTTCTCATCTGGGAATGTGTTCTGTGAACAATTGCTGCGGGCATAAGCATATAGTTCAAGTCACAAACGTAGTATTGTTCGAGAACTGTCTGCATCCCCGCGTACCAGCATTCTGCCGTGCGTGCATATGTACGGAAATCCATAGCTGTTATAATTAACCTAATGAAAAACATCCTACCAACTCTGAAATGAGGAACAAATGTCATTGATCTTCTTCATCTATTGACTTGTTATTGAATATGATCACAAGACTACACTCTGGATTTGCTACCTGGTTTGAACAATGCCACAATTGAAGCCGAGATGAACGAACATCATAGGAATAACGCATCTGCTGTCCAGTAGCTACTTATTTTGAACCGAAAGCTAACCGCGTCAATAATATGTGCCCCATTGTTATTATACTCCTTGTAGCTATATGACAAACAAATGAATAGCCTTTAAGCGCAAGGAGTTCTTTGGGCTTGAAGGCTATTCTTTTGTTTGTCAAATACAAGGAGTGAAATATTGATGGGGCATATATGTGTCAATAAAATACCTCCCTAGTAGGGGTGTGGGATTACTGGTTTTCATATATTGACAATGCCATTGACTCCCGGTTCAAAAGGCACTCAAAATAAGTACTGGACAGCAGATGCGTTATTGCTATGATGATTTGTTCACCTCGGCTTCTATTGCGGCATCGTTTCCACAAATAAGTAATGATTGGTGGCAGTTACAGATATGTGGCGTGCCATCTGGATGATGTGAAGCAGGCGTTAGGAAGGAGAAACGTGAGTGGAGGTAGCAAGAGAGCGTGCACTGGATAGGCTTGAGTGGAGAATGATAATGAACAGATGAGTTTTGATGCTGCCTTGATGTGTTTTCCCGCCCCAGGCATATCGTTGAGACTGGATGGTCAAAGGCAGGGGGGGGGGGGCTGTCAACATGACGCGGCAGGGGTAAACCAGTCACGCTGTCAGACCCTGCTGCCAACACTGACCTTGAATTGCACTCATAACCCCGAGGGTGTGCTGCGGGGTCCCCGGCTGGACCCTTTTGCGCAAAAGAGTTAAGGTGTGCATGGGTGAGGTGCGCCTTGCCGTTGCTCCCTCCCCCCATTTGCTGGGGGATTTTGGCCTAGTGCCTATCTGTATCTAATCTAAACATTGATAGTTCGTTTCAGATCAACTTTCAATTTACAGTTATGCGTTAGATTTAGTGTGGATCAGAAGTGTAATTGGTAGATGTCAGGCTAATATGGGGCACATTCACTCATCACATTGTGTACTATTCTACTGCAGTGGACGTGATTCTAATTTTCAACACAAAGCGGATATAATTGGTACAAGATTTCCGCGCATTGCGCTTGATTAAGGTACATAATTTTAGCGCACTGCGCCCTGCAACACCAGACCCTCCGCCGCAAGAAATGAACATATAGGTACAAACACACAGTCGGTTTGGGTCATTACTGATCTATATGCACGATGTTAGATGTAACCTGCACAATAGCCCAATGTGTCATGCTCCTGGGCCACTGCACTGTAGTGCAATACTGTTTGTCCATGATTTCTGTATCCATAAACAGGAAGTCAATTTTTATAGAGAGTTTTTCAATGTGCCCAGCATTACTTATACATGAATTTAATTTAGGTAGCTTGGAAGTTTGATAATTCAATTTACATAAGTGGTGCAAGAAATATGAAATCTATACCATTGAAAATCACATCTATCTTTTTATATCAATAAATGTCATCAAAATCATATCATGGACTCTCCAATTGTGAAGGGGCCCTCCAAGTTCTTGCAAGGTACCTAAGGTCCTCTGGATGAAGAATGATTAGCATCGACCGGGGTGATTCCCCACGGTTGATAACACTGGGTTACTCCCCACACCCTTCCCTCCTATTAGAGCACCAAAACGTTGGAAATGTCACTATTTGACTACAGGACTTGAAAGAGCAGGTCTTTGTTAGCAAGTAACAGCTACTTGTGGAAATTCAATATGGGCACAGAATTCATGAAAAATTGCCTAATTGAAAGTGTTTTTTTTCAGGTCCTTGATAATTTTGTTTAGGAAAAACTCAACATTCTGCAAACTTTGATGCTGTGGCTAGAGTTTCCATTGGAGTAGGGCCAAATTAGTTGGTGATACACGGAATATGTCGTAGTTTGTTGCACAAGAAGGATTTTGGAAAAAATGTAAACTTTTGTAGATAGCTATATCATAAATAT
>SDVV010022882.1:0-12860 GCA_016164225.1 Gammarus roeselii | reverse complement strand
ATGCTCACTTTCTCTTAGGATCTTTTCCTGTTGGAAAGAAGCCGTATAGTTTGTTGATTGTGATATTTGGCTGAAAGTCTGAGCCAGTTTGTCCGCAATGTCCGCGTACGAAGAATAGACAGTGTCTCCGTCTAACAGTATGTGGATAGGTCGCTCGGGGCGACCTTGGATACGTCTGATTTTTTCCCACACTTGGGAAATAGGGGTGTTTCGATTGATTGTGTTAACTAGCTGGGTCCAGCTTTCTCGCTTCTTCTCCACACTAAGTTTGCGGAACACGGCAACTTCCCTTTTCCACGCCACTCGGTTCCTGGGGGAACGTGCGCGGCGGAAGGCCTCGCACATCCTGTCACGCCGATCCCTTGGAGATGATGTCTGGTAGGTGGACCCCACGCGTCCAAGCGATAGATGCGGTATACTTTTCTGATGTCGTGAGCTTTTTAGAAAAATCATTCGGTAAGGCATCATTGATAAGGGAGCAGATGTAATGCCCAACCGATAACGTTTAAAGTGGTTTGCCTGAAGTGGGCTGGGCGAACAAATAGCCTTTGTTCGACGGACACCGTGCTACCTAGGCTTTGAGTGCAGCCATGTGGCACCGGTCATGTGTTCGACCATACGGTAGTAGTAGTAGTACTAGTGGCGTGTGGTTGCGGGCTTGGTTCTTGTAGAGGGACTTGTCAGCGGTTAGTATGAAAGCACGTGGAGGGTTCTAGGAGAAATGTAGTCCCGTGCGTGACATGACTGCAATCTCAGAGACCCTGTTTCCTGCTGCGAAAGCGACGAGAAACAGTCTTCTAAAAGTGCGCCAATGCTGACGTAGTCTGAGTATAAAACGAGGAGAGGCGAGACTGTCGAGAACCGGCTCCAGCTTCCCCTGTTGCACGAAACGTTTTTGCGGTGGGTTCTCGTGAAACTGGGCTCTTGCCAGTTCCTTAAGAATCGCCTCATGGGTCGTGACGCCAAACCCAGGAAAGAGGGGCAAATGAAGCGCATTCCCGTAAATCAAAATTGTATGAGGATTTAGCTGCTTTTGATTGCCGGCAAGTGCAGGAACGTCAAGAGGGTGGACTGGATGATGGACTGTACCTTCTTGGCGCGCAGTCACGCTTGGAAACGAGTCCAGACGCTTTGGTATTGGCGTTGTGTGGACTGCTTGTGCGTGTTAACGAGTGTTTTAAAAATTGAATGGGAGAAATAGCGAGAAGAGTCGTGATGCTAGAGGCACCTCCCAGCCTTCGACGTGCTAGAACACGTCGAGAGCGAGCGAAATATTTGCGGTAGAACGCGACGACCTTGGGCCACCACAGTGCGTTTGGGTGGTCGGGGACCACGAGGACACCAGTGGAACGGTACGTCTCAAGCTCGTGGAGCACCTGGGGAATCAGGTTGTATGGAAGGAATAGGTATACTTCCATCCACTAATACCCATTCGCATTGGAGAGAATCCACTAAAGCTGCTCGTGGGTGACGATACGGAGCTGCAAATAGTGGGAGCTTGTGGTTCTCCGGATGCGCGAAGAGGCCTATTTGCATGGTCCTGCGCAGGGTAGAGAGGCGGGCGAAGCATTGAGGCGTCATTGTCCACTCCGTGTCCACTGGTAAGGCGTGAGAGCAGATCGGCCCAGACGTTCTGCGATCCGGGAAGGTAGGTCGCGAGAAGAGTGAGGTGACGGCACTGGAGGATCTTTAGGAGCTGTGCTCCGAACTTCTGCAAAGCCGAGGCCTTGCTGGAGCCCAAGTGATTCACCAAGGCTACCGCCGTCATGTTGACTGATAACACGCGGACTGTAGTGTGGTACCAATGAGCTCGTGCCCGCAGCGCATGTACGATGGCCAGCGATTCCTTGGACGTGATATAAAGATTGCGTTCCAATGGGGATCAACGGCCGTACAACTGCTAGTCGCTGCAGCATACGGCCCCCATACTTCGTCCAATGCGTCCGTCTACAGGAGTTGATCCGGTGGAGGCAACCCACCCGGGACGTGGGAGTAAAGGAAGGAATCGTCAGTGCTGTTGAGAGGGCTGGGCTTGCTGGATAAACGCAGGGACCGTGCTGCTCGCACCCTTTCGTTGAAAAATAGGCGCGCATGAAGCAGGTAAGGCGTGAGGCAATTTATTAGGCTGAGGAAACTCTGATGCTGTTGAAGCTAGAGAATTCAGCGGGTTAATATATCTGTAGCCATGTCCCTGCAGCGGTCGATGTGCTGTGAGGTCGGGGCGATGGATCCGACCTCTCCATTCAGCGCCCTCCCAAGAAGTCGATCTGTTGGACGGGTTCCGGAATAGACTTCGCCAGGTAGACATGGAAACCTCGCTTGAGAAGAAAGACCGCTAGCGGTCTGGGTGTTGAGCCGGCACTGATGTGCTGTCGGTGCTCAAAAACAGCCAGTCGTCGATGTAGAAGGCCACTTCTAACTTTTTTTATTATTTAGAGGATTTAAAATTTATTTAGGTATAATGACATGACAAAATAACAGAAATATCAGAATACACAGATGATACGTACCAAGTCTTCGTCAGCGTGAGCTGTTCTGAAGACAACATTTACTACCTAGGTGAATTTAATACTAATTTAAAACTAGGGTTGAGGAGTAAGGACCAACCGACGGACATTGTTGGAGGACATCCTCTACTCTCCACTTTTAATATGTCGAGACAGATGCAAGCATTAAATTGGATCATTAATTTCAGGAAAAATAAGCAGAGTAAGTCGGATCACTGACGTTTACTTTATCATGACTATTTACTGTTCCAACTGTCATTTACTTAGCTTGAGAGCAGAAAATGTCCGACATGAGGTTGTCTATTACATTACTCACACATTGATTGACGTACGATGGCACCAATTTAAAACTAACTGCATAGTTAGCATGACATATTAACATATGCACACAGGAAAGAAATTTTCAATGAGTCATAATCTATGGGTACACTAAATGGACAGATTTCTACATGAACAAGATGATTGGAAATTTGAGCATGTGAGGAGAGAGAAAATAAATACATATATGTATACAGAATGCAAGCATCTTTAGATGAAATGTTGAAACACAACCAGTTGACACGGTGGAGTATGCGAAAGGGTAGGTTCATAACCGTCGCAAAAGATTTTTGGTCCCAGATTGAGGCTGACTGGAAGAGCCGAGAAAAAGTACAGCTGGCCTCGTAGTTTGAGGGTCAGGTACTTTTGGAAAGTGGGATGGATTGGGACGTGCGGGGAAGTGTCCTTGATGCCCAACTTGGTGAACCAGAGAGGATACTTCAGCACAACCCATATTCTTTGCGGGTTAGACATCCGGAACATAGTTACCGGGATGTGTTTGTTGAGCCTGGAGAGGTTGACACTGAGCAATCCCCTCGCGAGGTCTTTGGAACCGCAAAGATGCGGTTCCCAAGATGCGGTTAGGACCCCCTCCACTTCAGCGAAAGCTGAAGTGGAGGGGGTCCTAAATGAGAGGACCTAATTCCTGCTTCGGAAGGTTTCAAGCTCCTTGAAAGCTTTGAAGTTGGCCCGTTGGTGAAGAGTTGAGGTTGAAAAATCAATCCTGCTAGAAAGGCTGCCCGAACAGATATCCCGACAACAGTTTATAAAGGGAGCCTGTGTAGTGCTCCGACAAACAAAGCAGTAACCGTGGGGTAACTCGCGGACCATCTGTTATGTCGGGATCACGGATGCGAGTACTCGTCAGTGACGCGCTGAGGATATAGCCGCACAGGTTCTGAGTGACCTGAGCGCGGAGCTGGAGATCCTTCGCACGTACTTCTGCAGTAATGTGTTGGAAAGGAAAAGCGACCTTCCTCTTAGTGGCCTTAAAGTGAGCCTTTGGAGGGAAGGATCGGCGCATAGCGAATTCTATCAGGACCCTGATTCTATGGCAGCCTGATATAAACGCAAAGTGCGTATCGATCAAGAGTCGAGCTCCTTTGAAGCCGAATTGTTGGGCAGGGCGTCATCCATTTTGCGTGGGAGTTTCGGGAGTGCTTCTGGTATACGTTCCAGATTGGCCAATCCGCCATCCATGATGGTCCCCGCGATTGGCTGGCTGGTCGACCGCAATAACACTTAAGAAGCTGGATTGAAAGCTTCGTAGGAGGAGCCGGTAGCAGAAAAAGAGTGGACATCCGGCCGAGGGCCGAACAGCGGTAGCGGTGCTCGTCGGGTCCACCCGAAGGGAAATTAAGTTGAAGCATCGCTCTTGAACTTTTATAAGGTTATTAGGAGATTTCGTCTCATTGCACGATATCTATTCCTGAACGGCTCAAAGGTAGGACTGCCTGGAGGCGCTTTCATAACTGAGGCATATGTGCACTCAACTGGCCGGTATACGTGACCTTCACAACAGCCCGAGTGCCGCGGGCATCTGGTATGTAGATCATCGTTAGGCACATTGCGAGCATGTTATGCGGTCATCAGAGGAATCTCTGGGTATGAGAAGGTGTCCTGTGACTCGCGATCGCTCGTCTGTCGTTGAGGTGATTTCAGACATTCTTACTGAAACAGTGGAGATTTATGTGTAAAGTGGGTGTTATAATCCAAATATGCGCCCGCAATCACAGCCACACAGCACTAAATCATGTATGTTTGTTCATGACTGAAAATAATAGGTATGTTACCAATAATTTTCAAATGAGACATAAGATGATGCAAATATGTGCAGAATGTATTTCATTATTGTGCAATGAAGCCTGCAAAAAATGACCCAAAGCCACTGTTTGCGTTGGATTTCAATAACAAGCATTGCTAGCGTCCGTAAACACGCTGAGCCGACTATACGCATACGACTGAAATGAATCCATCCATCCATCGCCATCTGTCACGCGTAATCATCTGCATGTAGGTGAGAGGGGCTGCACTGGGACTGCGCACTTCAACCAACACCGAAGGTGTCAGGATGTAGACTATGCTCATAAGACTAATCAAGTGTTCACCAGAAAGCCTTTTCTGAGGTGGATTTCAAACCCAAACATTGAACAGTTTTCGAAAAAACATCATATGTGACACGTAATTGTCTGCATGTAGGTATGAAGGACTGTACGTGGACAGTCTACTTCAAAACCAAACATCGATGGTGTCAGCATAGGGGGTATGGTCAGATGACTTATCAAGTGTTGATCAGGAACCACTTTTTATGAGCAGGATTTCCGTCAGCATTTTTGTCCTTCAATATTTTATGTCCTTCGAGAATTAATGTCCTTCGACAATTAATGTCCTTCGACAATTAATGTCCTTCGACAATTAATGTCCTTCGACAATTAATGTCCTTCGACAATTAATGGCCTTCGACAATTAATGGCCTTCGACAATTAATGGCCTTCGACAATTAATGTCCTTCGACAATTATTGTTCTTCGACAATTGTTGTCTTCGACAATTAATGTCCTTCGACAATTCATGTCCTTCGACAGTTAATGTCCTTCGGCAATTAATGTCCTTCGACAATTAATGTCCTTCGATAATTAATAGCCTTCGACAGTTAATCTCCTTCGACAATTAATGTCCTTCCACAATTAATGTCCTTCGACGATTAATGTCCTTCGACAATTAATGTCCTTCGACAATCATTGCCCTTCGACAATCATTGTCCTTCGACAATTATTGTCCTTCGACAATCAGTGTCTTTCGACAAATATTGTCCTTTGACAATTATTGTCCTTCGACAATTATTGTCCATCGACATTTATTGTCCTTCGACAATTAATGTCCTGCGACAATTAATGTCCGGCAACAATAAATGTCATTCGATAATTAATGTCCTTCGACAATCAATGTCCTTCGATAATCAATGTCCTTCGACAATCACTGTCCTTCGACAATCATAGTCCTTCGACAATCAATGTCCTTCGACAATCAATGTCCTTCAACAATCAATGTCCTTCGACAATCAATGTCATTCGACAAAGCTTTAGAGAGGCGCTGGGAGCGTACGATTTCAAAGAGGTACTATCCACAGTAAACTCAAACGATGCTTTCACGCAGTTCCATAGTATATTAATTGAACTGTTTGAGGTGCATTTTCGGCTTACAACTAAAGAGCTCAGCTACAAACAAGCTAAGAATCCGCGGATGACACCTGGTTTACTTGCCTCACAAAAAGAGGACAGACTGTACCGTAGATACAAAAAGCATCCCATCTCTCGTAGAGATGAATTTAAACGATACAAAAATGCGTTCACTAAACTGACAAATATTGCTCGTGAAAACTACATCCAAAATTTGATAGAGACCTCACAAGGAAATAGCAAAAAAGTCTGGAAAATCATAAGCAACCTTCTAGGGAAAAACGTACAGAGTAATTCGGATTCAATTTTTATTGATGATGAAGTCATCACTGATCCTCAAACGATTTCAAATACTTGCAATAGCTACTTCAATAGTATTTCCAATACTCTAAGTGAATCAATTACTAGCAACAACATTCCTTTTGAATATTATTTAGAGAATGGTATTCCTGAACAGCCAATCTTTAACCCTATCGACCCAAACGAAGTTAAATCAATCATTTATGATTTAAAAAATAGTTGCAGCACTGGCTGGGATAACATCTTAACCAATGTAATTAAAGCTATATCTGGTACTGTTGTTGCATAAGTCTCTCATGCAAGGAGTTTTTCCTGATGCACTCAAAATCGCTAAAATTTGTCCAATATATACAAATAAAAGCAAAACAGACATAAAAAATCATCGCTCAATATCAGTCCTGCCCATCTTGAGCAAATTTTATGAAAAAATATTTTATGCTAAACTATATACTCATTTTGTCTCACATAACCTACATAGCCAAAATCAATTTGGCTTTCAAGCTTTCAGGAATACAGAGCATGCTTTATTAAAATTTGCTGGAGACGTTGTTGATGGGTTTGATAGAGGTAAAGTCACCTTTGCAACTTTTATGGATCTTAGCTAAGCTTTTGATTACGTGAATCATGAGATTTTTTTGCAAAATTACAACATTATGGAGTGAACAATCATCATCAGCCAATACGTTAAATATAGGAGTTCCGCAAGGGTCGATCCTGGGTCCTTTGCTCTTCCTTATATATATTAATGACATTGTAAACACTAGCAACAGGTTATCCTTTTTACTTTTTGCAGATGATACTACAGTTTATTCAACCGGGAAAAACCTAAATGATACTATTTCTAATATGAATAATCAATTGGTTCACATTTCAAACTGGTTCACATCCAACAATCTGTCTCTAAATGTTAACAAGACGCAGGTCATGATATTTTCCAGCAGGATGATACCCATTCCTAACACACAAGTCGAATTGAACTGTCAACAGGTGGCATATGTAGCATAAATAAAGTTTCTCGGTGTGATCGTAGATCAGAGACTTAACTGGAAAGATCACGTCTCATTTGTTGCCGGGAGATTATCCAAATCGTGTGGCCTCCTATACAAAGTTAGAAATTGTCTTACCACTCCTGCTAAAAGTCTTTTGTATTAGAGCCTTATTCATCCTTTTCTTACATATTGTGTGAACGTGTATGCGTCTACCTACAAAACAAGCTTAAGACCTACCGTTCTTAGTCAAAAGCGTGTCATCAGAACACTATCACATGCTAACAGACGTGACCCCACGTTGCCTCTCTTTTGTCAATGGAACATTCTCCCACTGTGTCAAATCATTAACTTTTCCGCTGCAGTGTTTGTCTACAAAGCTTTGAATCATTTAACTTACATTGATAACAGTTTTTTCATTAGAAATACTCCTATGTATGATCTTCGCAACAATGCGGATTTGCAAATTCCTCGAAATTCGTCAACACAGTCCCAACTATTTATAAAATACAGAGCTGCTAAAACCCGGAATTCGATTACCATAGATATAAGGACAGGCAGAAGTATTGCTACCTTTAAACGTAAACTAAAATTATACCTGTTTGAACTAGTACGTGCAGAAACACTTGAATTGTAATTTACTTCTGCTATGCAATTTTCCGTGTCAACTATTTGTGTTTCAGCATTTTATCAATAGATGCTTTCATTCTATATTTTTTTTTCTCTCGCCTCATAGGCTTAAATTTCCAATTATCTTGTTCTTGTAGAATTCCGTCCATTTAGTGTAACCATCGAATATGACTCATTGAAATATTTCTCTCCCGTGTGCATATGTTAATATGTCATGCTAACTATGCAGTTAGTTTCAAATTGGTGCCATCGTACGACAAACAATGTGTGAGTAATGTAATAGACAACCTCATGTCAGACATTTTCTGCTCTCAAGCTAACAAAATGACAGTTGAAACAGTAAATAGTCATGATAAAGTAAACCTCGGTGATCAAACTTACTCTGCTTATTTTTCTTGAAATTGAGGGTCCAATGTAATGATCAAATCTGTCTCGACATATTAAAAGTGGAGAGTAGAGGATGTCCTCCAACAATGTCCGTCGGTTGGTCCTTACTCCTCAACCCTAGTTTTAAGTTAATATCAAATTCACCTTAGGTAGCAAATGTTGTCTTCAGAAAAGCTCACGCTGACGAAGACTTAGTAAGTATAACTTGTGTATTCTGATATTTCTGTCATTTTGTCAACATGTCATTATATCTAAATAAATTTTAAATCCTTGAATCAAATCAATGTCCTTCGACAATCAATGTCTTTCAACAATAAATGTCCTTCAACAATCAATGTCCTTCGACAATTAATGTCCTTCGACAAATAATGTCCTTCGACAATTAATGTCCTTTGACAAATAATGTCCTTTGACAAAAAATGTCCTTCGACAATTAATGTCCTTCGACAATATATGTCCTTCGACAATGAATCTTCTTCGACAATGAATGTCCTCCGACAATGAATGTCCTTCGACAATAAATGTCCTTCGACAATGAATGTCCTTTGACAATGAAGGTCTATCGCCAATGAATGTCCTTCGACAATGAATATCCTTCGACAATGAATGTCCTTCGACGATGAATGTCCTTCGACAATGAATGTCGTTCGACAATGAATGTCCTGCGACAATTAATGTCCTGCGACAAATAATGTCCTTCGACAATAAATGTCCTCCGACAAATAATGTCCTTCGACAAACAATGTCCTTCGACAAACAATGTCCTTCGACAAACAATATCCTTCGACAAACAATGTCCTTCGACAAACAATGTCCTTCGACAAACAATGTATTTTTACAATTAATGTCTCATGACAATTAATGTGCTTCGTCAATTAATTTGCTTCGACAATTATTATCCTTCGAAGAGTAATGTCCTTCGAAGAGTAATGTCTTTCGACAATTATTGTCCTTTGACAATTAATGACTTTTGACAATTAATGCCTTTGACAATTAATGTTCATTGACAATTAATGTCCTTTGACAATTAATGTCCATTGACAACTAATGTCTTTTGACATTTAATGTCCTTTGACAATTAATGTCCTTTGATAACTAATGTCCTTTGACAATTAATGTCCTTTGACATTTATTGCCCTTTGACAGTTAATGACCTATGGAAATCAATGTCCTATGACAATTAATTTATTTTCCTTTGACGATTGATGTCCTCCGACAAATAATGTCCTTCGACAATTAATGTCCTGCGTTAATAAATTTCATTCGACAATAAATGTCCTTCGACAATAATGTCCTTCAACAATTAATGTCCTTCGACAAATAATGTCCTCCGACAAATCATGTCCTTCGACAATGAATGTCCTTTGACAATGAATGTCCTTTGACAATGAATGACCTTCGACAATGAATGTCCTACGACAATGAATGTCCTACGACAATGAATGTCGTTCGACAATTAATGTCCTTCGACAATTAATGTCCTTCGACAGTGAATGTATTTCGACAATGAATGTCGTTTGACAATGAATGTCCTTCGACAATGAATGTCCTTCGACAATGAATGTCCTTCGACAACAAATGTCCTTCGACTAGTAATGTTCTCCGACAGAGAATGTCCTTCAACATGAATGTCCGTCGACAATGAATGTCCTTCGACAATCAATGTCCTTCGACAATTATTGTCCTCCGATAATTAATGTCCTTCGACAATTCGTGTCCTTCGAAAATTAATGTCCTTCGACAATTAACGTCCTTCGAAAATTAATATCCTTCGACAATTAATGTCCTTCGACAATTAATGTCCTTTGACAATCAATGTCTTATGACAATTAATGTCCTTCGACAATCAATGTCCTTCGACAAATAATGTCCTTGCACAAATAGTGTCCTTCGACAAATAGTGTCCCCGACAAGCAATGTCCTTCAACAAACAATGTCCTTCGACAAACAATGTTCTTCGACAAACAATGTCCTTCGACAAACAATGTCCTTCGACAAACAATGTACTTCAACAAACAATGTCCTTCGACAAACAATGTCCTTCAACAAACAATGTCCTTTGACAATTAATGTCCTTTAATAATTAATGTCCTCTGACAATTAATGACCTTTGAAAACTAATGTCCTTTGCCAAACAATGTCATTCGGCAATTAATATCTTTTAACAATTAATATCTTTTGACAATTAATGTCTTCTGACAATTAATGTGCTTCGACAAGTAATTTGCTTTGACAATTATTGTCCTTCGAGGAGTAATGTCATTCGAAGAGTAATGGCTCATGACAATTAATGTCCTTTGACAATTAATATCCTTTGATAATTAATGTCCTCTGACAATTAATGTCCTCTGACAACTAATGTCCTTTGGCAATCAATGTTCTTAGACAATCATGTCCTCAGACAATCAATGTCCTTAGACAATCATTGTTCTTAGACAATCATTGTCCTTAGACAATCACTGTCCTTAGACAATCAATGTTCTTAGACAATCAATGTCATTAAACAATCAATGTCATTAGACAATCAATGTCATTAGACAATCAATGTCATTAGACAATCAATGTCGTTCGACAATCAATGTCATTAGACAATCAATGTCACTAGACAATCAATGTCATTAGACAATCAATGTCATTAGACAATCAATGTCATTAGACAATCGATGTCCTTAGACAATAAATGTCCTTAGAAAATTAATGTCCTTAGAAAATTAATGCCCTTAAAAAATTAATGTCCTTAGACAATTAATGTCCTTAGACAATTAATGTCCATTGACAACTAATGTCTTTTGACATTTAATGTCCTTTGACAATTGATGTCCTTTGACAACTAATGTCCTTTGACAATTAATGTCCTTTGACATCTAATGTCCTTTGACAATTAATGACCTATGGAAATCAATGTCCTATGACAATTAATTTAATTTCCTTTGACGATTGATGTCCTCCGACAAATAATGTCCTTCGACAATTAATGTCCTGCGTTAATAAATTTCATTCGACAATAAATGTCCCTCGACAATAATGTCCTTCAACAATTAATGTCCTTCGACAAATAATGTCCTCCGACAAGTCATGTCCTTCGACAATGAATGTCCTTTGACAATGAATGTCCTTTTACAATGAATGACCTTCGACAAAGAATGTCCTACGACAATGAATGTCCTACGACAATGAATGTCGTTCGACAATTAATGTCCTTCGACAATTAATGTCCTTCGACAGTGAATGTCCTTCGACAACGAATGTCCTTCGACAATGAATGTCCTTCGACAATGAATGTCCTTCGACAATGAATGTCCTTCGACTAGTAATGTTCTCCGACAGAGAATGTCCTTCAACAATGAATGTCCGTCGACAATGAATGTCCTTCGACAATCAATGTCCTTCGACAATTATTGTCCTCCGATAATTAATGTCCTTCGACAATTATTGTCCTCCGACAATTAATGTCCTTCGACAATTAGCGTCCTTCGAAAAATAATATCCTACGACAAATAATGTCCTTCGACAATTAATGTCCTCCGACAATTCATGTCCTTCGAAAATTAATGTCCTTCGACACTTAATGTCCTTCGAAAATTAATGTCCTTCGACAATTAATGTCCTTCGACAATTAATGTCCTTTGACAATCAATGTCTTATGACAATTAATGTCCTTCGACAATCAATGTCCTTCGACAAATAATGTCCTTTCACAAATAGTGTCCTTCGACAAATAATGTCCTCGACAAGCAATGTCCTTCAACAAACAATGTCCTTCGACAAACAATGTTCTTCGACAAACAATGTCTTTCGACAAACAATGTCCTCGACAAACAATGTACTTCAACAAACAATGTCCTTCGACTATTAATGTCCTTCAACAAACAATGTCCTTTGACAATTAATGTCCTTTAATAATTAATGTCCTCTGACAATTAATGACCTTTGAAAACTAATGTCCTTTGCCAAACAATGTCATTCGGCAATTAATATCTTTTGACAATTAATATCTTTTGACAATTAATGTCTTCTGACAATTAATGTGCTTCGACAAGTAATTTGCTATGACAATTATTGTCCTTCGAGGAGTAATGTCATTCGAAGAGTAATGTCATTCGAAGAGTAATGTCTCATGACAATTAATGTCCTTTGACAATTAATATCCTTTGATAATTAATGTCCTCTGACAATTAATGTCCTCTGACAACTAATGTCCTTTGGCAATCAATGTTCTTAGACAATCATGTCCTTAGACAATCAATGTCCTTAGACAATCATTGTTCTTAGACAATCATTGTCCTTAGGCAATCACTGTCCTTAGACAATCACTGTACTTAGACAATCAATGTCATTAAACAATCAATGTCATTAGACAATCAATGTCATTAGACAATCAATGTCATTAGACAATCAATGTCATTAGACAATCAATGTCGTTCGACAATCAATGTCATTAGACAATCAATGTCACTAGACAATCAATGTCATTAGACAATCAATGTCATTAGACAATCGATGTCCTTAGACAATAAATGTCCTTAGAAAATTAATGTCCTTAGAAAATTAATG
>SDVV010022881.1:0-12860 GCA_016164225.1 Gammarus roeselii | reverse complement strand
TGAAGTTAGTGAGGAGACAGCACAAACAAATTGTAAGTACCATATTCATAACGTCTTTTTCTTTCTCTCCCCGCTAGGCTCCATCCACCATTCTCCTGTCAAATGGAGCAACTCCCCAGCCGAGAGCCACAGGAGAAAACCAAGACATAAATTTTGACATGTTGACCTATTTATTAATATTTCAAGCCAATGTTCAGCCACACATGATAGGTTGTGTTATTGATGTATAATTGTCAATTCTGTTTGCATGCACAGCCACACTAGGATTATATAGGACAACCGGTGGCTGATGCATTTAATTTAATTTGATTTAATTGAATTGAAATTAATTATTGCACTGATTCAAAGTAAAATAAGCCCAATGGTTTTTTGTTTTTTTAATTACGTTGAGTGCCCCACGTTGGGCACCTCACACTACCTCCGTCTGACACGATGTTTGCAATTTCATCGCTTAACCTTTGAGTTTTTAGGATAATATAAACAATTTCATTTAGGGCTTACATAGTTTTATTAGTATTTATTAGTATTGATTACAGATCTTGCTGACATCATCAATGACATCCAACTCGTTTTTTCGATCACAGCAGGGTTCGTACAGCCATCCATACCCATCATCACGATGTTTCAGTTCCCTCTCAAAATCTATCATATAATCCAGCATATCTTTATTGCGAATACCAAAGGCTGTTCCGCGCTCTTTAGTCCACAAAAGTAATTCTTCTTCTTCTTGAACTTTAATTATTCGAATATTCTCAAATTTAATGTCATTCTTTTCTTCATCAATGAGGAATTCTTTCATACATTCCAGATTTTCTTTGGTTCTTAGGTGAAATCCGTGTCCCAATACCTCAGCTTTATTACAGTCCTGATGATTTTCACTCGGATCATATCAATTTCGAGAGTTGCTATCTTATTTTCCTTGAACTTTGTTACATACGACTGTAACCCGTTGACATTAGTTACCCAAAGCCGATTTCCTTTTTCCTTCATCCATATATGAATGTTAACTCCCACTCTATGGATTCTTGTTCTAGCTATTCTGAGATAACTGGTATTTTTCAACACTTGTCATTATTTGTTCGATCCGACTTATATCATCTATGGAGATTTTTTCTTTCAAAACACGTAAACGAATTTTTGCCACTTGAACATTCATTGTTGTCTATTTGAGGATAATCCGTCCGTCTTCGCTTGTTCTCCACGTAACATTGACTCCAATCACGGCATACAGCTTGCTATTATAATGCAATTGCAAGCTTTTTTTGCTAATCTATAGGCCTATCATCGCTTGCCTTGAGTATCAACTGTGTATGTATGTATGTATGTATGAACGTGTATAGAGCTATGCACGTACGTGCATGTGTATATTCGAGTGTATGTATGTGTACATGAGTTGAAAAAAATATATAAATTACACAATTGAAAATTGAAAATTTCAATGAAATTGAAATTTTCATAGCCAAATCAATCTCTTGATGTGATAACTTGGCTACTAATGAAAGGTCCGAACGTCGATTTTTTCTTAATTTTATTGAAAATTTTAGGACTAAATTGTATTGAATTTGAAATTTTAATATATATATATATTTTTCAACTCTTGTGCACGTACATGCACTCGAATAAACACATGCACATACGTACACAGCTCTATACACGTACATACATACATACATATATACATAAACAACTTCTCAAAAAATAAATGTGTTACCAAAACAATCAGACAAATGTTCTGCATCTCTGAGTCCTTGAACGATGATGCGAGAAAGTACGGTGTCAAGTTCATCGACTCGTTCTCATTCCTTAACTCAAATTTAGACAGTCTCGCCAAAAATCTCAAAGATAGGGACCATGACATGACGCTCCTCAAATTCATCGCACTAGTCTCGGCTACAGTGACAAGGTTCTAGACCTCGCCACTCGAAAAGGACATCTCTGCTACGAAGCCATCACATCGGATTCTGTACTGGATCAAACTGACATCCCATCGCAACAAGCCTTTTACAGTCAACTTTGAGGTAAAGGAATATCGGATTCTGATTATGCTGAAGTGATCGAAATGTGGCATGCAGCAAACTGCAAGACTTTGCGTGACTACATGATCATATACCTGCTCATCAACACGCTGCTGCTGGCCGAAGTCTTCCAGAAGTTTAGGGAGACCATGACACGCGACTAAACCGTGGATCTTGTCCATTTTGTGAGCGTCCCTGACATTGCAATGTAAGCCGCCCTCGACGAAGGAAAGATTAAACTGACGCTGGTCGAAGATATCGATCTCCTGCACTTGATCGTCAAAAGTACACTAGGCGGATTCTTGACGTAGACGAAAGATCTAATCAAGATAAGCAATCCCCGATGCAAAAACTATGACCCTACCATACCTGTGTCTTCAGCAGCAATGTGGGACTTTACCAGTCTTTATGGTGGATGTTTGAGCAAGCCCCTCTTTAATAGCGAAATCCTCGAGCTCACACCGGAAAAAATTCAAGCGTTCGACTTGGTAAACACAGACTGTTCTGGTGAGTATACGTACATTGTCTGTATCGATGCCCAAGTCAGCGATGAAGCTGCACGAAAAACAGACGAGCTGCCGCGACTGCTACATCACAAAGAGGTTACCTTGGACGATGTTTCGCCCTACACTAAAAATCTCTTGGCTGGCTCGGAACATCTCAAAAACCGAAATCGATCAGATTGTAAGCTGGTTGCTAGCCATTTACCTCAAACTGACTACCTCGTGGCCCTGGAATCATTGCAAGTACTCCTCAGGCAAGGACTGGAAGTCACCAAGGTTCATAGAAATTTTTACATATAACAAGAACCGATATTCAAATCATTTATCATGAAAAATGCCCAGAAACGTCAGGAGTCTACGAACTTCTTTGAAAAGTCCCTGTATAAGCTTTTATCTAATAGTATTTAGGTGAATTTACCTTTCAACCGGCTCAACAGAAGTCTAGAGGCAAAGGTCGTGTGCACCCCCAACGAGTTCCGAAAACAGGCTGTCAACCTGCTTCTGAAAAACTGCTACGCCATCGGCCCCGAAACAGTCATCAAGATCCTCAAGCAAAAAAATATCCGAATGGTACACCCACTGCAAGTGGGATTCTACGTGCTTGAAAAAGCTAAAGCGAAAGTCTACAGCTTCTTTTATAACACACTGAAACCACGCTACGGTGACAACGTCTCACTCATCTACTCGGACACTGACTCGCTGCTGCTCCAGTTCAAAGGCGTGGCCGACATTGAGGTGTAAAGCGGCAAGCTCCACTGAGCGAATACATGGACTTCTCCAACTATCCCAAAAATCATCCCTTGTACGATGAATCCAAGAAAGGGCAGCTGGGGCTACTGAAAAGCAAAACAGCTGATGACTACCTGAGTGAGATCATTTGCTTGCAGCCAAAGTGTTACAGCATGTTGCTTGAGTCTGACGCCACAAAATCAGCGGCTAAAAGAGTCAATTACCAGACACAAGTCAGAATAAAACATGAACAATACAAAGACATCCATAACTAGAAAACCTACACACACTTCGAGACCATTCACAACATTCGCGCGCGAGAATGCCAGCTTCAAACTGAGAGTCCTTCAACACTCATGCCTATAGCCACCGGGACATCCACAAAAAAAAATCCATTAAAAATTATCCTACCGTCACTAAATAGATGAAGCGATGTGACTTGGCTGGTGATACTGATGTAAACATGGATTTAACATGGAAGAGACGCAAGCCAGGTGAGACCCTCTTTGACGTATGTACTCGGATGAATAATGAAAGTACGTCTACCTCAACATGTTATATCATGTAAATGTTCATAAAATGTATATATTCCTTATATTCTCTGATGTAATTAAAATATATATGAACTAGAACATGTTTGATTCTCCACCTAAACATGTATTGAACATGCGTGAACGTATATCACTGTAACCCCAGACCTAAATGAATCTAACATGATGAAAAATGTTCCTAATATGATGAAAAATTTCATAGTATGAACATTAGGCAAAGTCATGTATCTATTTCATAAATATTTATGTTTAAAAAAATCTTGTTTCATTGTCAGAAAAAATCTTAATCTTACCAATGTGATCGAATCTCTGGAAAAATATACATACAACGGGGAAGAAAGCGAATGGATTTAATCAAACAATATCGATCGTGCAACAAAATACCATGTATAAACTACGGTCATCACTTGTGAGTAAAACAGATGTCATAATCTACGATATCATACGGTAACAACATCGAATACATAACATAATGCACGGACAATAACCATTGAAAACTAAATAGAATCGTTATAAAAATTCCAATTCAAATGTATCCTACACTAACAAAACATGGTAATATGTATTAGGCCAGCATTTCTTGAATAACTACATCGACTACGAATACCCTAAATAAATCAGGTTTGAGCAGTAAAAAATAATATTCAAACGAGTCATACAATATCAAACATGGTAAAATATATCATACCCTCCTAACTAGCGAAATAATCCAATACAATTATACATAGCGTTGACAAGACCTAATAACGTACATCTATATAATCCGTCCGAAACCGTCCCGTTAGTCAACCGTAACCGTAAGCCAACCTTAACCGTAACCCAGCCGTAGCCGTAGCCGTAACCGTATTCTCTGAGAAGTGCGAGTTAAGATAAGATCACTGTACGACATATACGGATAGAAGGTCCTCCAGTGTGCGCCACTTGCGGTTGGGTGACCGAAGACGCTTCCATTTGCGTTTCCGTGAGCCCCAAAAGTAATTGACTTGAATAGTACTAAATAAACCTACAAGTATAAGGTCCAAGCGACTAAGTCGGTCACATAAAGTACTTACATACTACTCAATCATTATATTGTCCCATTTGCGTTTGGACGACTGATTCCCCTCTCCTATCCTCACTCCCTCCCGGGTGTTCTCTTTGTACCTACAGTAATGTGCCCCACAAGTAATTGTCTTAACCTACAACTAAAATGTCTGAGATGTATAGGGACTAAGTCGGACACACAATGTTATAATATACTTCCTAACAATTACATTGTCCGAATCAAAAAATTGCATTTTCAGACCCCTTAGACGCCTCCATTTGCCTTTTTCAGTCCCCACACGCCATCAGATGAAATGGGGCGTGCAAAAATCCATAGAAATTACGTTTTCTGCCCCCCACTTCTAAAATTTACGTTATTGACCACCATGTAAAATAGGGCGCGCAAAAATCCGTAGAAATTACGTTTTCAGCCTAGGTACACTACTACTATAGAAGGATGTGGACGAAAAAACGCGGAGGACCTTGTGGTTCTCCTCGATTCTTGTGCAAAAATTGTTTCCACTCATGTGTAAAAATTTAATATGTGATATTTTGAACATTGCAGGTGTTCATTGAAAATTTCAGCTTGAGGGTCGTGCTGTAGCCTGCATGCGGACAATGTTTACCTTTGCGAGCTCTGCAACATCCGTTGCAAGAATGCAATTGAACTTGCAATGCGAGATGCTAGGGTTTGATTGGGTAAAAACTAGGCAGTGATTGATATATTGTTCATCAGAACAGTCATACAAAGACATTCGTGGTGCAGTGCTATTCTTTTCATTCGTTCTGCGTGTGATCATCCATTTACTCATTCCATTCATCCAATTGGCCGCTACCAATGGTCTGTTAGGACCTTGTAAGGAATTTTTTTCACAGATTCACTCGTAGCTCCAGATTATAATTAGTTGATCTTGTCCTGACAACCGAGACTATCCGATTTATGGAATTTATAAAATTGTGAACTCCATTTACTGGCTGTCTTACTTGCCAACTGCAGAATTTTTTTTCGGTTACTCAACGGGAAAATTTGTCGAAGATCAGACCTGAGAGAAGCCGGAGCGACAGCGCACACATCTCATAGCTCCAGACCACCACCCGAGAAGCCGAAGACTTCGATTATCTGCCTTCACACACGGAGGGGTCTGTGATACTTGCTTGCGAACTTGGAGACTTCGCATGTTGAAGGATTGTTGTACCAACTTGTGCTACAGTTATAAGAAAGACCCGGGGAACTGGAGGCGTCAGCGATCCGCCTGCACATCCTGTATCAAGGGATCAACCGATCAGGGTTCTTCAAGAGCACAGTGGAGCATAGTGGAGGATTTCGGTGTACCGAGACAGGACAGTCGGACTGCGTGGAACAGCCTACGGCCGGAGACCATTTGTGACCATCAGAGAGATTGTGGAGATGTCAGGTGAGGTTGTCGGGAGGTTGTCGGGACAATGAGAACGCCTAGTTCAGTCAACCGATATTCTTCAATTTAACTGTGAAGTTAAAATTATCCACATCGGAAATAAATTCTAAAAATCCAAATCAGAAATAAATTCTATTTGAATTCTCGAACTGCGTAATCAATATTCGATATTTAAATCATAAATTAAAATCAACTATTCACATTAAATTAAATTGGATTCTTTGAGATATTTTCCAAGGGAAATTATTGCAGTTTCAAATTATATTAAATTGGATGGATTTGCTTCATTCCCAGCAAATTACAAAGGATGGATTTATTCTATCACAAAAATTAAATTAATCTGGTTATAACCCAGTAAAATTAAATTTGATGACATCAGTTTCATCCCAGAATATTAAATTGTATAAATTTTCATATTCGGTGCCGATTATAGCTGATATAAATATAACATTAAAGGTATGTGCCTGTTATTTTTTAATTGACTGGAATTGGTGAGAGGAGCGTTCGCGAGGTGGCCCAGTTGCCTCGCCCAACCTCGTCGCTTCGCCATAGCCCCAGGACCATTGCCTTGACCTATCAAAATTATATTTCTCATTGTGAAATCGGAAACGGCTGAATATCATTCCATCTTTCGGTAATTTATGTTAATAAATGTTGAGGTACTTCATAATGAGATTTATTTGAAGTTCTTTCAGTTTGTAGCATTCGGTCAGTTTTTTTTTGTCAAAGGCCAACTTGTGTTGCATGAAAGTCTGTTTGCTGCTCACTATGTATTTGTTACTCTATGTTTGATAAAACATACAATGACACCGTGGCCTCTGAAACTATAATTTGAATTTAACTATTAATTTATTTACTTTGCTATTTTATATGTATCGACATATTTACACGGATAATGGTATCGTGGTATTAGGGCCAATAGCGGGACGATTGCCCGCTACATATCCATGCAAGATGGATTTATGGTGTACATATAATTAATTATCCTTGGCTCAAAATAAGATAGTCATAGGCCACGTCAATAATAGCTTAGTTACCAGCCCGTGGAGTAATTTTTTTTTTAAGGTATATTAAATTACACCATGCCTTAATTGCAAATGTATTTGACTAACCTACAATATTTATATTATTCTAAATAACCTGTACCCACCCATTCTGCCTGCCTGCATTGCAGCACACAAAATGAGGTTATAGAAGCCCCCATTTGACCCTACATTAATCCTAATAAACTATGCACATGACATGTTCATCTCAATCATAAATCTATCAAGCAATCACCTCTCATGATCTCCATGTTCGCATCTCTATGTATGCTACAACGCAGTACATCTCGCATCTCTATGTATTCTACAACGCAGTACATCTCGCATCTCTATGTATGCTACAACGCAGTATATGACGATCTCGCATATAATGACAGTGCAACAATTATTTATTCAGCGAATAAGTACGTAAACATTAATGCACAAAAACGCCATTGAACATACATAATAAAAATGAACAAGTGATTCTGATTTATATCTTGAGAACCATGTTGGTAACATCCGTTTGTTTACAAATTTCCTGAAAGCACATTTTCGGAGAATAGAGCGATGAATGTACGTGTATTTCGCGGCGCATATAAAGTATTGTTTTCAGTTAATTAAAAACATTACTAAATGTTAATGGAGCACAAGATGGCTGCCAACATTAAAAAGCTAAAGGCACATTGTTGCGAGTGTCTTCATGATAGTTAAATAGCTAGTGAAGTTACACTCGGAAATGTATATTTCATATTAGTGATGGATATCCAACTGAGTGAAGTTAGGTAGGCTAGAGGCCACAATAAGAAAATCACTTTCCCTCTACCGTGCTGAAGGAATTCGCATTGACCCACGTGCCATTATTAACTGTGATTAGCTTGATATACAAGCCCACATAGGGTATAGGCAGCTACAGTTTTTACAGAGCTTACCTTTACATGGAACTTTTTAGTCTTCCACAGAAGAAAGGTAAGAAATGTTATAATGTGCTATTGGTGATAACTAGTCCTAGCAGCAGTATTTTACTGTAGGGTATATGAACCTAGAAGAGAAAAATACCTATATGATATACTCCTACAAATTAGGAGGTTCCTGTAACCACTAAATGTTGTTTTTTCATATACCAATATTCTAGACACAAATGTTTTTTTTTACATTGCTTCCAAATTTGTTCGAGCCCCATGGTTATAGCCTATGGGATGTTAGCGTAATGCTTAGATATACACATTTATTAGGTACCTCTCCTAGCACACCCGTCATTCATTTTCATCGGATAATAAGATAATCAAGTTTAGCTAATTATGTCCTCAATTCCTTTTTATTGAAGAACCATAAGTAGGATGTACATTTATAAATTCATTTATATGCGTCCGCCCATTTTGTCTGACTGTATTGCGGTGCAGAGAATGAGGTGTATTGGTTTCCCAGTTGTGGCAATATTTTAGCCCCCCAATTTTTGGGCAGCCAGCTGACGCTAAATGTCTGGTCATTGGAATTCAAATGAAGCCCAGAAGATCCAAGCACTTCTAAGGTAGGACATGTTTGAAACAAGCTTGCCGACTTGGAACCCCACAGTGGCTCTTCTGTGTGTTTTCTGCAGTCAGTCCTATAAATGCTTCATTCCACCTTCAGTTTATCCAGCAGGATTATCTCATGAGATAAGTTTCAATGGGAAGGCAACAATACATTATGCCAAAGATCCTGTCATGTTTAAATGTCCTGATGATTTGGAAGTGCGTCATAAACCATTATTACCCATCCTTTCATAATATTCAAATAATTTATTTAAAATCCTTTTTGCATTTATTTCGGAGACAGAAGGGCTAGTCCGAGGTGGTTCGCTTCAACTAATTCAATTGCATTCACCCCTTTACAAATAGAAGCACCATTGAATTGAAAGTGTCATTCATTACGTAAATTTCAAGCAGCTTCGTCTGCAAACACCAAACAGCGCAAAAAAGTACGTCATAAAGGCGAAATTGCCCCAAAGTTGGATAAAATTTGCAGCACATTCGTATGTGCAGCCATAGAAACGGCGGATGCAGAAGCTACTGTTAGCCATCACGATACGGCCCACATATCCAAGGTTCAACACCGAGTTGCAATCCCAACTTCTGGACGTTCTCAAAACTCCCGTGGCAGAGTCCGGATCACGGATTGCCGGAAACCGCCAAGGAACGCGAATCTGTCTGGCCGTCTTTCCTATACTTCTTATTTTCCATTCTTACATACTCTGCAACTGGATACCACTTTCATTACAAGATAAGTCTATTGGGTCATTAAACGATGAAATTTTATTTTGTGTTGGCATTGTCTTTTTTAACTAGGGAGTGTGATCACCTAACACCATGCAACCTGTGTCATAGGTATCAGACTCATAATTTTTTTCTGCCTTGCCCAAAAAGGGCTATTCCCAGATAAGGATTATTCAATTTAATTAAATCAACAAGTATGTTAAGCTAAGTGGCATAACATACTAAAACTGATGTAACCACGTCCAAAAGTACTGGTAAAAGATCCATGGATGCCATCATTGGAGCTATGGACGTCTCATGAAGGTCCGTGGACACCGTCTCATAAAAGTCTGTGGTCCGTGGAAGCTGTGTATGCTATGGACACATTTTATGGCGTCATGAACGCTAAGGACGCCATCATTGAAGCTATGGACGCCTCTCGACACCTTATATCGGTCCATGAACACCGGCATTGGTAGCGTGGATGCCATATGCGCCTAAACGATATTAATGGCCGGGGATTCCATCATAGATTGTGGTGGATTGATGATTATTCATTTTATAGATCATTAACATTTTATTTTAGTATTTTAGTATTTATTTTTTCGTGGGCTTTATTATTTATCTGTGTCCTTTTATCATGGTGATCAATATTGGATCAGTTATATAATTGTGTATCGTTAGACGCCAGCAGGGGCCCTAGGTGGACTATGCGGTGTGTTTGTTAGTCTAGTCCAACCTACGGTGGGAGAATTTGCGCTCTCCCGGGCGCCTAATAAATGTCCGAGCACAGCTAGGTGTTTTGATGGCTAAATGGTGAAATAATGTTGATGTTGATCTTAGAGAGTGGAAGTCTTGAATGGCACTCTGAGTGGAGGGGACGAGGTGAGTCGAGGCAGTTTGAGGCGAGTGGAGACGAGTAGACTAGCGAGGCGACGAGTCGAGACGAACCGAGACTGGTTGAGACTGGGTGACCCGGTAATGGGGGTACTCATGGGACCCGCAGGACTCGAGGAACCCGGGGGTTTCGGGAACCCGGGGGACTTGGAAGACCAAGAGGATTGGGGGGGACCCACTTGGATCCTTCCGGGGCCCTTTGGGACACCCTTGAGACCCTTTGGGACCCCCTTGAGAAATTTTGGGACCCACTTGAGGCCCCTCTGAACCCTAGAACCCCTGCTACACTCTCCCCACGCTGTTAAATCCATGCACAGAAAAATGTATATATGTGAAATACTTGAGTGGAACAATTAATTATTACAGTCCGCGGATTACTAGCACATAGGGCTAGGGTCGCGTCGAGGCTGGTCGAGGTGCGTCGAGATCAGTCGAAACATGTTGAGGCAAGTCGAGTTGGTCGCGACGAGCCGAGACTGGCCGAAATGATTCGAGACAAGCCGAGATCAGCTGAGACGAGGGCCTCGAAGAACCCGGGGAGCTCGGGAAGACCCGGGGGACTTGGGTTACCCTCCGGGATTCATCGGGCTCTTTTGGGGCCCAAGAGACCTATACCCTCCCCCACCCTATCCCCATAAGTGCGAAATGAATAATCTGAGCAGTTTTTCTGCTCATGACGAACCTGCCCTCACTTTCTTCTTCACGATCCACAATTTTGTCATGTATTATAATGCTGATGTATTTGTGCGGGAGTTCCTGTTTCTGATTATGTGAATGGATGGACTTTGTACCAATTTCGACTATACTATCTGTGGGCACTGTCGCGCGTGCATGTTACTCTTGGCGTTCTGAGTGGTTGGAGGCGGGGATTAGTTTTGTCGGAGTCTTTATCTTACCTGAATAAATAAATTGAATCTCTACTTAACTAGACCGCGTAGCTGTAAACATTGTGTTGCGTTGCTGTCGGAGCTGACTCTGTCCGTGTAGCCGTAAACCTTGTACCAGTCTCAACGATGATACCTGTGCGCGAAAGCGTGCGTACATATAACTCATGAAGTTCTAAATTATTGGAGCGAGGATTCGTTTCGTCCAAGTTTTACCTGAATAAATATAATGTACTATAATCAACCTACTACGTTGTATTGCGTTGCTTCGGAGCTGACTGTCCGTATAGCCGTGAACCTTGTACCAGTCTCGACGATGCTACCTGTATGCAATAGCGTGCGTACACATTCCTTTAAAGTTCTAAATGATTGCACGAGGAGGTCCGTTTCGTCTAAGCGTATTTCTTGTGCGCACCAGCGTGCGTCTGACATGGCTAAAATGTTCACATTTTTATAGTTTAAAGCGTTTTTTTTCTCGCACACTGAGGCGTGCGAGCCTACTGGAATCCATGATCGTAGAGCCCTAAGGGGAGCCTATCATGACTCGCGTTGAGGCTCTGGTAAATATGAGGATCAAATCAAATCAAATCAAAATCCATCATAGATCCGCGGAGGACATTATTGGAGACTTGGACGTTTCATAAAGGTCTGTATAAGTTATCATCAAGCTGTGGACGCCATCATTGTAGCTTTGGCCGCCCTTGGGTACCTTTTTTATGTCTATGAATGCCGTCATTTAAAGCGTGAACGCCACGGATGCCTCAAATATTGCCTTAGACTCCACTGAGTATTTTATATAGATCCATGGACGCCATCACTTTTTATAGATCCATGGACGTCATTATTCATAGCGTGGGAACCTCAGTGGATCAGTGAACGTCATGGACGACTTATATAGATTCGTGGATGCCATCATAGGAGCTATGGATGCCTCATAAAGATAATCGATCACAATCATTTAAGACGTGGACGCCAAGGACGCCTCTAATAAGGCTGTGGACACCATCATTGGAGTTTTGAGCGCCTCAAGAAACCTTTTTTGGTCAATGTATGCCATCTTTTAAAGCGTGGTTATGAAAGAGCTATAGAAAGAGAGAAATATTTTTTTTATTGATACACAAACGGTATGGTATTAAGTTTTGCATCTTGAATCTAAAAATAAATGTACACAAATCGGAAATAATGGTAAGCCAAGACAATCTAATAAGATTGAGTGACCTTACTGATTTCACTGCAGGTTATAAATGCCAAAATGTGACCGAGTATGTCGGTAACGTGCATTTTACATCCATAGGTAAATGAACATTAGTGCTAAACTGTCCGGAACATGTAACAACCAAATAAATATTAATAGAGGTTTAAAGTACACAATGAATCTGCTCCATATTCACACGACACATAATATTGAGATCAGAAAAAAATTGTATATAACAATTATCAACAGTTCCTTATTCTAATTTCCACCTAATACATTGGGTAGCAAACGTTGTCAGAGTATGTGTGGGCCTTTGTGAGTTACAGAGCCACGGTCATGCATGCCTATATGTTCCGGGCCGGGCATATTTCAGGTGACAATACAGCTACATA
>SDVV010022880.1:0-12860 GCA_016164225.1 Gammarus roeselii | reverse complement strand
ATGTGTGTGTTAAAGATACTCAATTCGCTCTGCCTGTTCTCCCGACAACACACTTACTGCGTCGGACCGATGGATAAGCGTGATTTGACTGGTGTATTCAATTTTACGGCGAAAGTTTCGTAGAGACACGTCATACATCGTCAGACATATACAACATGAAATCATGAAGAGTATGATACAACGATTATATACTACTCGGCCCCTGTTTATGATCTAATAATCTGTAGCGAGGCAATTTTAAAACAAGATGAACGGCCTAGGCGAGAAATAGGAATTTTGTTACGCAACCTAACACGGCCTGACATGGTCGGTAGCAGCAGAGTGATCGCTACGGGAGGTTGAGGAAGTCATGGATACTCTGTAAAATGCAATGAAATCTCCTATTGTAACATTGAACAAACTCAGGTTTTTAGTGATGAAAAACAGTATATGTAACAAGACTCATCCTATAGATGGTGACCAATGCCATAGATGGCATTTGAATGTCAAATGAGGAAAAAACAGTGCATTCAAGCATATACAAAGTCGTATTCATAACACAAACACTTGTATACGCAAAAATATGTTCGTTCTCATGCACAAACCCAATCATACAAACGAGTACACACATGCAAATGCATTCAAATATACGCAGCCAGGTATCGTAGCAAATGGATACATATACAATCGTACGCAGATAAACAATATTATGATCCATTGAACTATCCGTCTGTTATAAAATTGTTTAGCTCCAAAATTAAGCTTCATCACTATAGTCCCAGCAACAGAAATTGTCTGTACACTATTCAGAACTATGGAATACATTTTTTTTCTTACCATTGTTTATGGTTATTATGTTTTGTCTTCCTAAATTCGAGCATGTAATGTCTAAGAAATGATATAAAATTCTGTACCATTTGATGGAGTAAATAGTAATTGGTTTTGTAGTAATTAGTTAGTAATTGGTTTAGTTGTAATTTGTTAGCAATTGGCTTTGTAGTAATTTGTTAGCGATAGGTTTCGATTTTTGTTACGTGTCAGCCATACCGAATCAATGATACTTGTTAATAGCAAAAGCGATACAGGTACTCCGATAAATTATTTACACTTCTTTATTATTGCTTGGCTCTCTATGTATGCAGGGGATCTCTATTTTATGGATTTGAGTTATTTAAAAAATTTATTAGACAGTCAAATGTTCCTTATTCGTTTATGATGGGTTGAGACAACGTGACGTTTTTAATTGATGATTATCGCTGTAGATGTATCGTGAGAGCTAAGGCTAAATGACAATGATAAATGCTTTGATTTTCGTATGGAGACCAAATATTTGTTAACACTGAACTAAAGTTTGATTCAACAGTGCCGAAAAAAAATATTAACTGCACTTAGCTGCCTGCACTGTGTGACTATTCAAGTTATGTTGGGTAATGTCTTTGATTTGAACATGGATTGTAATTTGTTTCGACCATAAAGTTTTGTAATTTGACACTGTCACGTGATCATTAGTTTGCATTGAAGAGCCCGCCGGGTTTTGCACTAGGTACACATTAATTCAATGTTGTGTATTGCCGCTTCTTATAACGAAATTTTAGCACGAAGTAATGTAAGAATATTTTGATCAGTAGATTTCTTTAAGTTTTCGAAATGAGTAATTGTTCCTGATCAACCCGGCCGCCGACACGGAGATAATTAGAATTTGGCCAGAGCAGTTATTACAGAGGGAAAGATGTAAAAAAAAACATAATTTTAAAACAGCGCACACCGCCAAAAACTTCCACCGTGACCGCATGGCGCTGCCGGGTGGCATGTTTACGACGGAAACATTCAGCCTCGAAAGTGTTTAGACTGGAAAGTTTTGAGCAGAATGTGTTTAGGATTTAAAGCCATTACCAGCGAATATTTTACCTTAGAAAAATATAGGATGGAATGTTGATACGACGGAAAACTTTTACGATCAAATTTCAACACGTTGAGACGCATTTTCAATGATTTTTTCTATAACTGATAGTGTTTAGCACGGAATTTCTTAGGAGCGAAAGTGTTTACGCTGGAATTATTTTGCCTCGAAAATTTTACGATGGAAAGAATCCTAGCTGGAAACTACTCCAAATCATCTGACACAGTTATGTATAGGATCGAATAGTTTGGCCCAGAAATGGTTTTGAACGAAAAGTGTTTAGGACGGAAAAATCTACGATGGAATTTATTTTCCCTGGAAGTTGTCGTTGGATGGTATATTTTTAGCTGTAACCTAACCGAACCGGACCTAACCTAACCTAACCTAAGCTTACAGGAAAGAAGTATAGTGTTTTTTTGTTCATCGTTCACATACCCAAATAAAATTATTTCAAGCGTAAACACTTTACTTTCTAAACAGATTCCGCCCAAAACATCTTCCGGCTGAAATACCTTTGACTGAATCAATTCGATCGTAAGCATTTCCAGCGGAATGACAATTCGATCGTTTGCTTTTACAAACGTGTTTACATGACTTGGATCTTGAAGATGTTCCTGGTAAACGATTTTTTTAAGTGCAATTTATTTTGAGATTTACCGTGTATTGGTTTTGCTGTAGATGTATTTATCATTTCTTATCATTGTTTCGATGTCTTGAAAATAGGCTTAGCGATAAAGATAATCGTTGAATTTCAGAAGCTTGAACGGTACCTTAACGAGACCGATGGAATCGATCAATACCTATCGCGGATAGATATATCTAGATGTCCCATCAATCTGATGAGGAAGATGCGTAATTGAAACCACTCTCCCTCTACACATAACTGCATTTTTACTACTAATACTGACTAAAGCTTCATTTAATTTAGTTTCAATGATTGAAACTTAAGTTTATTTGTCTAAGGTACTTGGATCTTGAAGATGTTCCTGGTAAACGATTTTTTTAAGTGCAATTTATTTTGAGATTTACCGTGTATTGGTTTTGCTGTAGATGTATTTATCATTTCTTATCATTGTTTCGATGTCTTGAAAATAGGCTTAGCGATAAAGATAATCGTTGAATTTCAGAAGCTTGAACGGTACCTTAACGAGACCGATGGAATCGATCAATACCTATCGCGGATAGATATATCTAGATGTCCCATCAATCTGATGAGGAAGATGCGTAATTGAAACCACTCTCCCTCTACACATAACTGCATTTTTACTACTAATACTGACTAAAGCTTCATTTAATTTAGTTTCAATGATTGAAACTTAAGTTTATTTGTCTAAGGTAGTGAAAATATGTAGTTGACGAGTAAGTTTAAAACAATTTTAATATGCTCGTTGTCTCTACTGCTGTCGGAACTTCTAGTCTTCTGGAAAAAACATCCAGACCCATAAACTTTTCAAAAAGATGTTATGAAATGATTTTTACCCAACTTTGTGGTAAATTGTGGGGCGTCGTCATGTACTGCAGAATTCATTAACTGTCCGATGTAGATTGTGTGCTTCCTACCCCCTCCATCTCATCTGATGACCAGAGCTCTGATATGTTGCCATTGCTAACTCTATATATATTTATTTTTGCTACAGTAGGACCCGCTAACAGCGACTCATGGTCTGCCTTTTTTCCAATGTAGTTTTCGTAGCTAGGAAATATTCGTGATGTACGTATTATGCAAAATTTGAAAAAATTTACTCCAAACTCATTAGCATTTTAGACATATATCTCGAGAGAGTGAAAATTATGAAACCCGTCATGGGTAATAAATTTCATTGGAGATTTTCTGCAACATATCATGGATGTTATCGCCGTGATGGAAATTGAATTTGTATTATATAGACATTGCTGATTGGACAAAGGAATTAACGGCATCAACAGCATCCAAAACAGCTGTTGACAACGTGTCAAATCTTCGAGATACCTTGCTTCCGGCTGAGTTGTGCTGAAGAAGGATTTTATGTTTTCCAGCAGCTTCTTTAAATCTGTGCTTATTTCGCCTCTCAACAATTAAACACTTGATTTTTTCGACTTCACTGCTTCATCGCTCTTAGTAGTCAGGAAATTGGACCTCGAACAAATCAATTTTGAAATAAAGACCTGCAAGAAGAGAACTTCTCACCGGCCTTCGTGTTAATTACTTTGTATTCGTCAGGTACTGCATGTCGCGAGGTGAAGATTTTGTGCTCCACACTCACACTCTGCAGTGACTTGCTTCCGTTCATCTCATATGAGGTCATTCGCCCTCCCTTGTGGACATTCGTAGCCACATGAATAGAGACGCTACCAGTTGTTTTTTACGTCTTCAGCAGTTTTTGACACAAATTTGGCATCCGCTGGTGCGTTGTACGAAATGTTTTGAACTTGTTTGTGCCATCGCTAATAATGGCCACCCGGACGTCTTCTTCATTGTATTTTCTGCAATATTCCAAACCTGTTCAGTACAGGAACTGTTTTGTTATGTGGTAATGTTATTTGACATTCAAATAATGTGTTGAAGCATCAATACCATGATATCCCCAAACAATCGTCTATGCACGTTATGATTTCTTTCTAACATACCTAAATCTGACGCTGGTACCTTCCTGAAATCAACTATAAATAAACGTGCTACTGGTAACAGACATCTAGTTCATACGTAAATTGATTATGCGGAGTCAATTTCGGAATAACGGCGTTCTAAGATTGCCAGGAAGCAATATATGCTTCTTAGGGAATAATTCTGTATGGGTTGAAATGTAGAGTCAAAAACTGGCCAAACCTCGTTGACAAAGTATTGTTTTATGAGTTGTCTAATGTTTTTAAAAGTATTTTGCGCACAATAACCAGCTACGGTCATTTTCCTAATGTACCAATGAATTAAAGGAGTCGGATTAAAAGCGCGATCAAACAGGTTCAATTACGTTATCTGTTCTGGAATACCGGATTTTCCGGACCCCGGCAGATATTCTTATTGTTCTTATTATGTTATTATTGATTTCACACTATTCCGACACTATACTGAAGGAGCCTATTTCTACATCGAATTATCGATAGAGTACGCACCAACTACGACGTTGGGGGATGGAAGGATACAGGTACACGCACACAAAACATTTTACCACTGCGGAACGTCCTCCGTCCCCGCTTTTAAGTATTTCGTTCAATCTGGAAAGTTTTCCTCATGTTGCACTGTTCTCCATTGTAGGAATGCATTTCCTGGAATCGGCTACTCTGTAAAACTTAAGGCGACATTCATATGTAGCTGAGGTATCCTGGATTCGATTTACCATAGTCAGAAGTCGAGTTTTAGATTTCAATGATATAATTAGGATAATCAGAATAACGGCAAAATGATGAATGGGAAAGAGATTTCCAAACTTCTCAGTGAAAATGTAATGCTTTTAAAAGAAGGTGTTCTATTAGGCAAAAAAATAGTCTAACTGTGATGAAATACATGTTATATTCCGGTTAATTGACACTATAACTCAGCGTTTACTTTGTTGAACCCAGATGCTACCGATCGGTACTTGGTTCAACCGAGCAAGATCTATCGTCGCCAGCAAAAGTTCTTTTATCATGCCCAATTAGGGGTTGCTTTGTATATAATGTGGTCAGAGCAACATGCAATGAATGCACTCACGTATTTTCTGAAATTGATATTGCATGCAGAAAAGAATATCCCATATGTTTTGGTTCTATAATTATATCACATTAGAACACTTCCATTATAAAACGAAATTAATTATTTCCATAGGTATTATGAGTGCAGATGGTTTTATTTTAATTTTGAAAAATTTTCATACATCTCGGAGGCTGGAGTAAATGCATCACAAAACTCTACATAAGAAATCGGCAAATTTTGTCGACGGAACCGAGAAGAAGCTCTATGGCAACGAATCATTATTGAGCTGAATCATTTAATGGGAAAGCATGGTTTGTGTCGTCTATGATTGCACTACAATCTTGTTGGAAAAAATATCAGCTTTATATTTTTTTCAACATTTTGAACAACAACATGTCGGGAATTGTATACTTTATTTTTCCATAAAATCGTTCAAACAATTTCAATGATATTGCTGTGAGACAAAGGCAAATCGTTTTCCCTAATCGTTCTAAACATTTCCCATTAATGAAATTAAATACAATGTTCTGTCATTTGCTGATTTCCTCCTTTCATCTTTCAATCAATTCTTATGGTGGATTTTTGGTGCAGCATGGCTTTTTACATAATTAGGTTCGACCGAGTAGCAAGAAAAGAAGGAGCAGGAGACTTCATTTTGCATAAGGCCAATTTTGTAAGAAATAATGACTTGAACTCATTGGTGCATTTAAAACCTACAATGAATTAGCATTTCAAAATATATACGCTCGCATTTCATGCATTGTGCGGCCGTGATGGTATATCGAACAATCTTCAGGGCAAGGGTTTGAAGGACACCAGGAATCGATGACAAACTAACCAATTTGTGTGTACAGAACTATCCGTTTTTTAATTCGAAAATGTATTGCGAACTGTCAGCTCTCCAATTTTGATTCTTTTCAAAGTGTTAGAGCCTCTGAAGTAAACTCTAGCGTGATCGCGACTAGGTTGGTGTTTCTAGGCGATTGGTGTTTCGACTTTCTCTTCGGACTCCACCCGGTGCCCCGCCCGAAGCCATTTCACTTCGGCTCCTTACTTACGAGATCTTTCGTAAATGAAAATTCCTCTTCACTTCTGTCGAGCCTTTTGTTTTTGCGTGCATCCTGGACTTCGGACGTTGTCTCCCTTGGATTCGGACGCTGGTCTCTTGAGTCGGCCGTGAACCCCATGGATTGGCCGTGGACTCATTGACTTTGAGCGCGGACCCCAGGGACTTTGGGAGTGGGCCCTTGTCAATGCGCCTTGACCCTTCATTTTTCATGGATGCCTTCATCTACTTTGGTGACGTTGCTCCAGAAATGCTCCACTAAATTTTTTTTACTATGTGGGCCGGGGAGGGATGGAGTATCATAGGGGCAGAATGGAGAATCCTGGATCCATACTGATGGCCTTCGCGAGTGAATTCGTAGATACTTTCGGGTGCTCATGTTCAAAACTATTTGTAAGAACTATACATCAATCCACGGAGAGTTGAGTTCGTATAAATTTTAATTTTTTTGTAAACTCAGAAATACTAATTATCCATTAAGAGTTTTTTTACCTTATATGCCATCTTCGCGCTGGTGAACTATTTTCTCTATTTGCAGTATATATGCTATGTTCCCAATATTTGCTCTAATTGCATACAATTAATCTGTTTGCACTTATAGTTCTGCGTCAATTATTGTGATTGATTGATTTGTGTTCATCATCGGTAGTGTTGCATTATTTGAGCAAAATAAAGTATTTTTTTTATCTACCTTTTTGGTTAGATCTATTTGGCTTTATCATTTGTTTTCAGGAAGTGAATACCACAATTTGGAGGTGGATACCAGAAGCGCGAGGGAGCTAGAGACTGCTTGTTTTTATTTCTTATCATTATCAGTAGTGAAAGATCTAGCTCTCGTCATGTTTTCGCTTTCCTCATTTAATAAAGATTTGTGGAATCAACGGAAAACTTCTGATATATTGTCCGTAGGCAGGACAACGTGTACATAACCGACTCCGTTGACTCGGCTCGGAGGCTCTTGGTCTCCAGGACGACGAGCGGGAGACCAGCAGACATTCTCTTACAATTCGATCAGTGGACACTACTGGGTGAAATAGATAGAAATGCCGTAACTGTTGTCACGAGTTTCATATTTTTTTTTATATTTTGTAGAAGAATTGTATTTGATGGCTGCGCAAACTCTCAGGGTAATGGAATACTGAAAAAAATTAATTATTGCACGTCCGTAATACAAAAAGAAAGCAAATGAAATCACCACACCTATGGAAATGTGGTTGGATGAACATATCTATGATTGCCAAGTGGCATAGGTTATATTCACACTTTATTAAGAATCTTTTTGTAGCCTTGTGCATCTCAAATTAAATATTAACATAACTCCAGTTGGGCTGACGGCGGCTGTTGGTATGGATGGAGCCACAATCTTTTGGCAAACAAAGCCGAAGCCGGTGATCTACCTCTCTTTGGGTGCCTTTGGTGGAGTCTTCTTCTGTGGCCTTCGAAGCCCATATTTGATGAGAAAAAAATAAGGGCAGCTTAAGTTCAGTTGTTGTTGTTGTTGTTGATGTTCAGCCCCAACTCCCCCTGCGTTGGAGGAGCCAAGATCTGCGCAAAAACCGAGGCCCGGGAACCAACCGACGTGTGTGTGTTGGGAGTGCTGCGGCTGGTGACAGGCCCTACAGTATATTAGGCCTGCACCCCTGAGGTAGTTGATGCTGTCGCGCAGGCGCTCCCATAGATCACGCACTGATGTGATGTTATGGTGGAGCCTGCCGGGTGCAATGGTTAGGCACAACGCTATGACGTGCTCGACCGAATCGGGTGAACCCAGGCACAGCAAGCAGAGATCGGAAGGGACATTTCCCAGTCCATGCTGGTATGACTGCAGGGCCGTGAAGTGCCCGCACCGCAGCCTCGACAGGTGGACCCTGTCGACCCTGGGCAGCCCCAGCTCCTCCACGTCCACCCCAAGCGGGTTGCTCTGCAAGATCGTGTCGACTCTGTGTTCATCCAATGCATGAGCTGTGAAGTGTGTGTGTATCTGTTTGTGCGTAGATGTGTTATCTGTAGGTTCAGGAATGGTCGCGTAAAGAGAACCGAATTGTGTTGCCGGTGTGTCATGTAGGTGTCGGTTGGTTGGGCGAGGGTTAAGTAGGTTGTAACAGGGGTGTGCCAGGTCTAAGATCTTGTTGAAGAATGGGGTCCCTCTCATATCAAGATGATGCTTGAGAGGGAGGACCTTGGTTTCTTCATGCAAGTGCAAAATGGGAGTAGTCTTTGTGCAGCCCGTTGCGATGAGCAAGGCCGTGCTCTGTATCCTTTGCAGATAGTTAATATGTGTCTGTGCAAGGTCTGAGGACCAAGCGGTGTGCATTGGAGATAACGGATCTGATGAATTGTTCGTATAGTGTTGTAAATTGATTCCTCGGAGTGACCGTAGGAGGTTGAAGTGAGTACCCGAGACACGTTCAGTCTGGATCTGGTTTTGGTGCCAATGTTGGCTATGTGAGGTTTACATGTCACATTGCGAACCTTAAGTCAGTCAGTTATTAAAGCGATCAACCAGTTAGTTTAGACACCTTATTGGTTAGGTTTGCGAGTACATCACAATTAATGTTACAGCAGAATTTCGATTTGTTTGTAATAACAGTCACTATTTTAATTGTTCATAGGAATGGCATTGGTTGAGTACTTAGCAATTTTAGGAATTTTTTATATTGATTTAATCCTCAGAACGTTTGTCTCGTCACCGTGTTGTACATTTGATCCATTACTAAGATACCTCACATTTCTTATATGCATTTTTTTGTGAATAATAAAGTAGTGGATGCACAAGAAAATAACAGAATTTGTCCAGGTAGGCATCATCCAGAATATTATAATTAGATAGGAAAGAACTCAACATCCGGTATGGGAACACGGCTTCCATATTTAACACACCTGGATTATGTTGTAAAATCGGATTCTTAATTTTCTTTTTGAGGAATGCATCTTTGATACAAACTAAATTTTCTTTAAATTACGTGTAGACTATAAAGGAACGGACCACAGCACAGAAAATCACAATTTCGTTCATTGAGGTTGGTGTTCATGATTACGTAAGAGAATTTACAGGCAGGTCATCAAATCAAAATTGACAGAACACAATTGTTCTGCTGGTTCAGTGCCTGATTCAATATTTGTCGTTCATTTGGAGCAGTACTGGAGTTTTCAAACAAGAGGTCAAGGTACGATCACCTGAGGAAGTTGAGTTCTGACCACGTTGTGAACAAAAAGTATTTTGTTTCTTCAACAAGAAAGCGTTATTTGACTATTCTCTAGCAGTGATTTTTAGAATGTGTATAGTAAGGATTCAAAATTTCGAAGCTTTGCTCCACTGTGAGCTTACTGCTTCATCTTCTCAACCTCAATCCATGATCATTAACGTTGCAAAGAGATTAACGCAGTTTTGATTATCATAATTTAGTGTTTAATCCCGGATCCCATGAACATCAACCCAGCTGGTCAATAAAATACATATTCTACAAGAATAAATTGTTTTCTAATTATGTCTGAAATATAGGTCAGACCTCTGTATCCGTAGTTAACTGAACTCGCCTTGTAAACAAATATTGAGGTTCATCGAGTTTGTGACATGCATTTACAATTATTTCTACATATTTGTATCAGATTGTTGTTTATTTCCAAATATCAGTTTATGTTAATTCTAGAGGTTGACCGAAATTCGGGTGGATGGATGGCGTGAAGAAGGCGTTAAGCGGGGGAGACATAACTGTAATTGTCAAAAGAGCATGCAACAGATAGGCATGAGTGGATGAGTTTTGACACTGCTCTGATGTGCTTTACACCCTTATCGTCTCGTTGAGAAAGGGATGGTCGTGAGTGGGGGAGGATCAGGATTCTATGCAGCAACAGGGGAAGCCAGTTAACACTGTCGGGCTCCGTTGCTGAAATAGATCTCGGAACACACTCTCCACCCGATGTGTGTGCTGCGGGGACTTTTGGCAGTAACCTTCATCGCCTAAGGGCTAAGTTTGATTGCGTGTGAGTGTCTTGGCTACCCCCTACAGAGGGATTCGGTCTAGCGTCTGTTTCTGTTGTCTTTGTTAAATTCAAATGAGGTGCAATACATTCAAATTATGAAATTAAATTTTTTATTCATATTTGTTTGTCGTTTATATGTGATGATTTTGTTTGATACATATTTGTAACTAGATATCCAACACAAGGTATATTCTGAAAAAGTTGAGTCATATTCAAGAAAGTGAACACATCTGGCCGCATCTAATACGAAAATACGATTTTGTCGCTTCTCTTGGTTGAAACAATTTGGTCTTGGAATCTGGAGGAGGCAAAACTGCCTTAAATCATGAAACCTTACCTGGAATTATAAACAACTATTTTTAATTTGCTGTGCAATACACTGTAACTTTGAATATACTCAGCTATGGTTGGGGCATAGTGATACATGAAAGGCAGTCTACTTCAGTGCACATTCGCATTTCATTCTTTGATGTCACGGTATCAGATATTGGAGCTCACGTTATCTAAACGTGTGTTTGGCAATACGCGTTTAAAAAATGTAAATACATTTTTCTCGCCTATGATGAGCCCTTAAATTTAATGTCAATATTTGAGTGAATGTTGTATGACAATCAATAAACCTTCTTGAATATACTTTTTACTTCTAGTTCGATACTAGATGTTAAGATTTAACCAGGTGTGCGAGCTGAAAATTATTGTACTGTAACAACCAAATCGCCACAAATACTGAAATAAATAAATTATTTCAACGTCGTGTTACATGCATGCTTTCTTTCCTGACATTCTCCAAGTAAGTCTAACTTACTCCATCGCAAGAACTCAATAATCGGCCGACGATCTGCCAAGGCTCTGCATCAGTCGATCAACAGCCCTCTGAAGGCTATCACAGGTAATAATAACAATGTTATGAGCCTATTGATGCTATCGGAACATGATTGGGGCCACATAGACGAAATACGCGCACCCATAGAACACAAAGAAATACGAGTGCCCATAGAGGGTCATTGGAGTGATTTGGTACAGGCTGGCGCCTCAGAAGATCAGCAAAACCTCTAAAGGGGACTGCTCGGATAGACAGCTGAATGGATGGTAGGGATAGATGAATGCGTAGTAATGATTTGATGAGACAGTTGTTCATAGAGATGCGCAATAGAAGACGCGCATTCGAGATTGAAGGATGTAACGGGATGGTTGTTGACGTTATGTTAATCCAACATGATTAGCCAGCTTTTGCCAAAATGGAATGATTGCAAGGGTCAACTGGGTCCATTTGGAACTCAAGTCACTTAGGAGAGTTTACTTTCATGTTTTATGATTGTTAAATGCCGAAAATATTTTTAAAAACTCGACATTGCAATATCTTCTTTGAGACTTTCATGTATCTGAATCCATGTCGCAATCGATGTTTCTCATTGTATTCGTAGCCAATATTAATAATAAAATAATCGAATCCTAGTTATTCAAAGTCATGAACCCCTTTTTCCTCTGACCGCGGTGGGTGGTGCATCTCGTAGATCCCCATTTGACACTATTCATCTTGTGATGATACTACTTTGCAAAAATTTATGTGAAACATGTGTAAGTACGATGCATGATTTGCTTATCTCGTTATCAAGAGACTCTGAGTCAATGTTTAGTTTATCAACTGTATAAGACTCACACTTGCAACTTGCCTGAGTTTTCTCATCGACCGTGCGAGCAGATAGCCCAAACCACTCAACTAATAACGCAGACACCAATTCAGGCAAGCTGTAGTACAACGTCGTTAAGTGTCGAAGTAAAATTTAATGATTGAAAACGTGTGCCGGATAGTGTATTGTATCAAGAGTTCTCCATCATTGTGTTCCGTACTTAGGCTAGGAATCGCTGACGGTTGCCATAAGAGTCAACTTGCACTATTTTAATAACAGTCGCAGCTGATTAATTGACCATCAATGATTTTTGTTGACCAAATGTAACACAATACCAAATAAGGTGTCCTATTTCTCAACATGATTGGTCATAGACTACGTAATGCCGCCTTCCGTCCTGCCAACGTCAAAGCTACTGTACAATGTCAGTGTGCAGAACACACCAATTCATCCTAATTGGAAGTGCAACATTGTGATTTGAGAACTTCAATCGTGATCCATTATGAAAGCAGTCAGTCTATGTGGGTCTTTATCTTGCGTTCCGTAGTTTCTGAAAATCGAAGTACTGTTAACAAAAACACCGACATCAATTAGACACGCGGACAGTTCTCAAATATCATCGTCATATAAAGTATCATAAAGAGTTATCAC
>SDVV010022879.1:0-12860 GCA_016164225.1 Gammarus roeselii | reverse complement strand
ATGTGTTCAATTGTAGGCACACAACATCATGGTATATTGATACATAGGTTCAATTGTAGGCACACAACATCATGGTATATTGATGCATAGGTTCAATTGTAGGCACACAACATCATGGTATATTGATGCATAGGTTCAATTGTAGGCACACTTCATCATGGTATATTGATGCATAGGTTCAATTGTAGGCACACAACATCATGGTATATTGATGCATAGATTCAATTGTAGGCACACAACATCATGGTATATTGATGCACATGTTCAATTGTAGGCACAAAACATCATGGTATATTGATGCATGTGTTCAATTGTAGACACACAACATCATGGTATATTGATGCATAGGTTCAATTGTAGGCACACTTCATGGTATATTGATGCATAAGTTCAATTGTAGGCACACTACATCACGGTATATTGATGCACAGGTTCAATTGTAGGCACACAACATCATGGTATATTGATGCATGTGTTCAATTGTAGGCACACAACATCATGGTATATTGATGCATGTGTTCAATTGTAGGCACACAACATCATGGTATATTGATGCATGTGTTCAATTGTAGACATACAACATCATGGTATATTGATGCATGTGTTCAATTGTAGGCTCACAACATCATGGTATATTGATGCATGTGTTCAATTGTAGGCACACAACATCATGGTATATTGATGCATGTGCTCAATTGTAGGCACACAACATCATAGTATATTGATGCATGTGTTCAATTGTAGGCACACAACATCATGGTATATTGATGCATGTGTTCGTATATAGGCACACAACATCATGGTATATTGATGCACGTGTTCAAATTTGAAGGAAATGTGTGACCTAGGAGATTTAAAAACAAAAAACGTCATGAGCGGGAGGCACTTGTTTTTGGAGAAGTGTTTATAATCTATTGATACTTTCTGCAGAGATTTTAGTTTTCCATGTTTGGAAATCAACACTACCAATCATGGCCACTGCCCGCGCTACCTCATGTGACATTTGCATGCACGACTTCAACGAAGCCCACCGCAAGTCCGTGTCGCTCCCCTGCAACCACGACTTCTGCTTGACTTGCCTGGTTCGCCTAAAATCGAGTGGCAGTCACAAGTGCCCGAAATGCCGCGGGGACTGGGCAGAGCTAGAAGTGGAGGCTCTGCCGGGGATGGAAGTTGTGGAGGAGAGTGCTGGTCGGCAGAGGGTGGAAGAGGACTTGGAAGATATAAAGAAAGGGAAGGATAGACATGATCTCTGCAAAAAGCACAGACTGCCATACCAATTGTGGGGAATTGAAGATAAAGATATCACCTGTCGAAAATGTGTGGTTGAAAACGGAAGCAAGAAAGTAGAGTTGATAAATGATGTTCGTCCAATGATAAAATCAGATCTGAAGCTGAGAATAATTGAAACTGCTCGACAACTTGAACAGAATATCGTTGAATTGGAGAAGATTGAAGGCGACTGCAAGGAAGAACTTATCACTGTAAAAGACATCAAGGAAGTGGTTCTAAGACATGAACGGGACATTCAGCAGCGTATCTCCAGCATCAGGGACCTGAAAGCTGGAAGAATAAATGCTTCTAAAATGGTCACTGAAATAGAAGGAGGAATTGAGAATATAAAATCCGACTTGGACGTGTCGCTGGTGGTGGAATCGACGGCCACCTTGAGCGACCTCGCTAAACCATTTGAGGCTCCAGTGATGGTCGATTCTGAAGATTCCCTGTCCAATATTGCAAAAGTTCACATGGTGAGTCTGGGGTGGGAGGGGAAAGGGATAATTATAGACAGAAGGGTGAGCCTTTCCCCGCAGCTGCTGTTTCATATTTTTCAGCTATCACAATTCACTCATAATTAGATGCACCGTCATTGACATTGGATCTTAACTCACTGACAAGAAGAAAATGTTTGCACGATTATGTGTTGTCTGCCGTTGGCGGTTGGTTGCTGTGTAATGAATTAGAGCTTTAAGAAGTTCAATAAGCGGCTGTTATTGCAGTGGTCAAACAAAATTGCAATGTCTTATGTCCGAAAGCATTATAGTTAGCTACTGCTTTACAAATATGAGGTCTGTGCAGTGTGTAACAGTCACTGACATAATACTTCTCTTATTCTTCATAATCAATGTAGAAAATTTATCATTCGACATAATACCTCCTGCCCTCTCTCATCATACTCAATTCAAACACTGTCAGTCACAATAGATCACCATTGACTGCGACGGGAGAAAGCCCCCCTTCCTCCCGCCCTACCCTCAGTACAATTAGGAGAATGCACCAAATTATATCATTCTCTGTTCATACCTTTGCCATTGACTGTCCGTATGAGGGCAGTTTCTATTCCTATTCAACAATCGGCTCTCACGAGTGCTCATATGTAATAATTCGATACAATTAGCTCATTCAATCGACTGTATGCATTATCGGCAGATTTTGCAATAAATTATTACAACTTGTAGCAACCAAAAATAGCAGGACCAATTTTGTTTCGAATAATTGTTTGCCCCGTAAGCTTGTTGCACCGAATACTAATAGAACTGAATTATTTGAGAAAGTTTTTTTCGTGAAAGTCGATAGGACTGAAAGTTTATATGACCGAATCGCTTAGCGTTAACCAAAAGACGTTATAGAGACAAACCCAAGACTTTGTTCACATGGAAAAGAGTTCGACAAAAAACATATTTTTCTCCCAAAGTAATTGTGCATAGCTTCTGAAAATTACTATTTTTACTGTTTTGAAGCAACTCAATTGGCCATTGTCCGACTTCAGTAACTAGTGGCGAATGTCATGTGGCTACAGGCCATGCGAGAATAAATACCTGGTCTCCTCTACGAGTGCAGGTCCCTGTGTACCAGTGCATTGGAAAGTTGGGACGCCCAGAAACAGTATCCCCTGTGACAGAGTAATAATACTTGCTACCATATCCCTTGAGTGTCGTACGAGGCGACAAATAGTGGCGGAGCGAGGTGGCTGAGGATCACCTCCTAGGTAATTTCTCCTCTCAAAGTCGACTAGACGAGCGTGGAGGGAAGCGAAGCCCACGCCTCTCCAAACCATAGTCTTTTGGGTCGGTAAATTTTTGCGGCTGTAGTACGGATAACGAAAAGAGGAGAAAGATTTTTGTGGTTTTGCTTGGAAGAAGTTTGGTTTTCTAGCGTTCAGTGAGACAGTTGATAAGTAAGTCCTAATGTGAGTTTGGTAGGGTAAGTCTTAAGGGAATCGAGTGTGGAGGAGGGTCGGGCACAAGAAGGTGTTGTGTCGTATTGAGTGATCGGTTGACTCGTATCGTTACGGCGTGTAATGACGCGTCTCTGTATTTCTGTCGGTGAAAGTTGAGTATGGTATAGAAAACAACGTTTGTGAGCGCTTACGGACCAGGTAGGAAGAAGAGGAGTGAGGAGGAGGTGGCAGTGTGGGACCTCAATGCGACGGTGGAGACGTAGTGGTGGAAAATGTGGCAGGGAGGAACGGCGTTCAATGGCAAAAATGTCAATGGAATAAAGCGAACCTGATTGATTTTGATTTAAATCGGAAGCTGATGGGAGGAAACCGTTGATTCAAGAAGCAAGATATCCAAAAAGTGTACTTGGGTAAAGATGGCTTGTTGTGCAGTGGTTGATAAATTTTGTGTTGCTTACGAGAAAACGGTGGGGAGGCTTAAGGATGTGCATGTGTTGAGAGCGGAGGTAGGAAGAAAGTCTAATGATATAATGGTGGAAGGAAAATTGAGAGTGTAGCAGGGGTCGAAGGGGAACCAAAGTGGGAGGAGGAAGTGAAGGTGATGTGTTCTAGCCGGAGTTGAATTAGGATTATAAAAAAATGTGAGAAGGCAAGGACTGGGGCAGACGGTCAGAGATGCGCTATTGAAATGTGCGAGCAATGTGTAAGAGTGGTGGCACAGACGTGAAGGGCATTTGAATTGTTCTTACAGGCGAGGTTGGTGGTAACCTATGACAACTACACAGAATAGAGAAAACAGATGGAGCGTGTGCTGCGGAGCGCAAAGAGGGATGGTGATGCTTGGTGAAGTAGAGGACTTTAAGGATACTTTTAGGAGGAAAAATGTTACAGTATGAGGAGAACAGTGCGAGTAAGGGCAGCCTATTAAAGAGAAGGTATGGAAAATTCAAACGGATAGGGGAGGAAGGATGAGATTGGATGAGCATCAGTAAGGCTGGCACTGCTGCTGTGGGTGGTGGTGCACGGATGCCAATTTGAGAACCGAATAGGCGCAGGTATTTCTAGGGAACAGGTTCAGGAGACAGTAGTGGTGATAAAAGTAGAGCAAGACCCTGGTTTGGACAACGTTGCGACTAAGTGCCTCACAGAGTGTAGTAACGGAAATCGACTGATTGGTTGGGCTACTCATTTGTGTTTTTATCATGTGTGTTGCAGATTGAGGGACGCATTTCTGTCATTGTTCGGCTGTAAAATAAGGAAAGGAGATGCTGCGACTCGAGAGGTAAATGAGTCTGCTGTGCTTGATAGGGAAATTATACTGGAAAGTGCTAATCAAGGCAATTAGAGTCAATACGGGTGGTACATTTGGCAATGTAGATTGTATGCAGATCAGATTTTTTGAATTGAGACAATTCTTTGAGAAGTACCTTACGGCGAGAAAGAATGTGTTATGGGCCATCTTGAAGGAATATAACATATTCCTACATGAAGGCACAGAACATATATGATAAGACCAACAGTGAGACTCGGTGGAGGGTGCTGAATTTGTACTGAGTGGGCGGAATTTCGTTTACAGCAGTCCAGAGTTTCTATATTGTCAGCACAGCATGCGTCGGAGTAGAGAGCGAGGCGAGTGCCTTGGTTCCCACTAAGTGGGACTAAAACAAGGCTGCGTATGCATCTCTGGCTATTCAATTTCAACATTGTGAACACAAGTGTATTGGTTCTAGGACCAGAGTTGCTGTTTGCGGATGATACAGCACTAGTGGCAGATTCGGAAGAAAAGTTGGCTTGTATGCTAGTGTTCATGTCTAATAAAGTGTGTCAGAGGTGGAAGCTGAGAATGAATGTGGTTTAAAGTGTCGCAATGAGATGTTCAATGGATGGTGATGGGAGCGGAATCAGCGCCCGCCTATTTGGAGAGATATTTAAGGTTTTTCCGTATTTTGAGTATCTGTGCTCTGATGGGGAGAAGACCGGACTACTGGGCAAGAGACCGAACGAGAGAGCCAACGAGACCATTTACATAAGATGGTTGTTTGCAGTGGGGAGGGAGGGGTAGGCTCAACCCGAACGTACGTCACTCAAACGCAACCCCCCCCCCCATCCGTCGTATATAGCCTCGACATGGACGCGGCTTGATCACCTGACCCACCAACAAATTTACCAGTCACTGTAGAGCCGCAACACATATCCACAGTTTTTTCCCTAAGGGGAAGTGAACAAACAACAGCGTCTTTCCCCTTCTTCTACTTCTCCAAGCCATTTGCATAGATTCCAACCCTGTTCCCATCGCTTCCCATGTCCCACCTTCGGTCGCCTCACATGCACCGCGTATGCGCAATCCAGTGCAGATGGGAGGCATGGAAACACGTTACACAAAACAAAGTTCTATGTCCACAATAATATGAATACAACCACAAGGGTGGCCAGGCAATATTTTTTTTGTCACCCAACCCAAAGCAATAATACAGACCTCAACACTAGCACTCCTCTGCCCCAGGGCTGCTCCTCTTTTGGGCGTCCGTTAGCCTTGACGTTCCGCCTGCGACTCTTCGACCAGCGGCACAACTTATGTCTCTACAGGCCCCCCAGTCTACACACGCCTCGTCATCGCATCCGCCTTCACATCCACCTCCACACCCATCAACCCTACCAACACCTCCTCCACCGCTTCACCAACCTCCTCAATCAGGTGTCAAACACTCACACACATTACAGATGAACAAAAACGACATTGGTCGTAAACAAGTAAAACTCAGCACTTCCAAAACAAACACCACTTTTCTATTCTCCAGGAAACTAAACTGAAACAAAAATTTAAGGCACGGCCGCTGCAACAACGACGGCGGAGCGGACTCTGTAGACAGATACATCATAAATAACCTCACGAACATAGCTGCACACACGCGCTACTTCCACTGGACGAGACACTTGAGGTGCAATCAGTACTTATTCAAATCCACAAGAAGCAATTCAATTTATTCAATGAATACATCCTTCCATCCGGCTCATGTCAACCGCAGTACACACCTCACTAGGCTAACTCAACACCATCCGGCTCATGTCAACCGCAGTACACACCTCACTAGGCTAACTCAACACCATCCGGCTCATGTCAACCGCAGTACACACCTCACTAGGCTAACTCAACACCATCCGGCTCATGTCAACCGCAGTACACACCTCACTAGGCTAACTCAACACCATCCGGCTCATGTCAACCGCAGTACACACCTCACTAGGCTAACTCAACACCATCCGGCTCATGTCAACCGCAGTACACACCTCACTAGGCTAACTCAACACCATCCGGCTCATGTCAACCGCAGTACACACCTCACTAGGCTAACTCAACACCATCCGGCTCATGTCAACCGCAGTACACACCTCACTAGGCTAACTCAACACCATCCGGCTCATGTCGACCGCAGTACACACCTCACTAGGCTAACTCAACACCATTTTCGACTCTAGAGGTGCATCGACTACCCCCCCTTCCCCTCCCCTTCTGGGGAATTTGGCCTTGCGTCTCTATTTATATGTATTTCTGTAAAAGTTTATATGACCTAAAGTTCTCATGGTACCCGTTTTTGTAGTACTTGTTACCCTTCTCGGTGAAACATTATTTGTAAGGGCTAGGCGAGCGTTTAGGTAGCATCGGAGTAGTCGCTTGGGGGTACTGATGATGCGACAAACCGCAGCGAGAGGGTACCGAATACTGATTTCTCCCTTATCTCATTCATCACGTTGGGTGAACAATGTGTTGTGGTACAACTTGTCTTCTTAAGAACTGTGCTTTGGATTTGTCTCTACGATGTCTGGTTGACTAAACACTAAGCAATTCGGTTTTACCGACTTTCGCTGCAAAACTCTTTCGGTCTTGAACGCAATTCTTTAATTTGCGCTGCAGGCTACGAGCTTTTGATCTGATACGGAAAACAGTTGGCATCGAAAGCTAATAGCCTGGAGCGCTGATTGCCTGGAGCGCTGATTGCCTGGAGCGCTGATTGCCTGGAGCGCTGATTGCCTGGAGCGCTGATTGCCTGGAGCGCTGATTGCCTGGGGCGCTGATTGCCTAGGGCGCTGATTGCCTGGAGCGCTGATTGCCTGGGGCGCTGATTGCCTGGAGCGCTGATTGCCTGGAGCGCTGATTGTCTGGGGCGCTGATTGCGTAATTGCATTTAGCGCTGAAACATTTACAAAGTCGACAGAAACGAAAGAATATCTACTCGAATCGCTTAGCGTTAGACAACCTGACGTTGTAGAGACAAACACATGCTAGGGGAAGAGGTGTTCTACAACATAGGGACTCCTGAAGAGATCCTTTTCTATCTCTCGTTTTTTCTTATGCTGGGAGTAGATTGTTTCCAGCACGCTGAATGTTAATTTCACTAGGAAAAAAAACGCTAGTCATATCCCGAAGTGCATTCAAATGTGTTTACATGTCGAGTTTTTGTTTTTCTCCTACAATGCTACAGACTCGAGCAAGTCTCACTGACCGTCCATCCAAGGCCGCCATCATCCATGGGCTGCTGAAAAACTCAGGAAGCTCCGTCCGGCCGCTGACGGAAGTGATTCGTGTTGCGGAGGAGTTGAAGGCAGGCGGGAAGTGGATTGTTGACAGCAGCAACTGCTTGGCTGCTCTTCTGGCGCTGGCTGACAGGCAGCCGAGTGACCTCTCTTTGGTAGCCAGACCCGACGAGCTTGAGGCGCTACCTGTGACGGTCGTGCATGCCGTCGCTAAAATGTTAAAGGACTGTGATGTCAGGCTGCGCTTCGTCGACTCTTTCCTCAAGCCTGAGGACACCACCAGGGACCACGACAGAATGAGAAACTTGACCAAACACTCAAGGTATTTTGAGTGTAGTGAAGTTATTTGAATAATTATCTAATTTAAGTGGGGATTCAATATTTTAGGTAATTAGATGTCCTCAGTTCTTTTTCGTATCATTGCTGTTTTAAACCTACATGGATTGCATAGTACATTGAAAAACTTATGTCAATGAAGTTATCTGAGGCTAATTATGACCATTATAAGTCTGAGCTGAGGTTTGTCGTCCTTGACAGTCTTTACTGAAAATAAAAGTGACTACAATAAGCAAATGACATCAGCCCACTACCTGTCTAGTGTTAGTCCATCTACCAACAGCTTTAATCTGCTTGCAAACCATTCAACTTGTTGCCGAAGTATGATTTTGTGGTGGCTACAGAGTGTAATTTTGCAAGTCGCAGGGCTGTTAGCGCACTGATTAACTGACTAACTCGCACCCCGTTACTTTCGAATGGAACTTGGCCAGCCGCCCAAGGCAACTTGCTTTCGAGCAACATCGCCTTGTGGCAAAAGATATGCTTGCCTCGTCCTCTTATCACCTCAATCTGGGTTTACAAAAGCAACCATATCACAAGGCTGACAAATTGATAAGCGAAACGTATATTCAAATGATACAACATGGTTCGTCGTCCAGATCAAGATGGGCTGGCTCAACGAGGCGGAAGGGTGATGGGAAATGTCAGAAAAAAAGTGACCGGACTCAGCCATTCTAGTTGCCGAAAAATACTTGACTAGACGTGACACATACATTTATCCGAAAATACACGACATGTCTGGGATTATGACATGGTAGAGTATTCTCTCCAGTCGCTCTTCTGCCAGAAAAAGTAGGGTCGCACTTACAGTAGTTGGGTGAAACTTGCAAAGCGTTTTGTTAGAGCTATCCCCTATTACCCTGGGCAGCAGGAACTGATATGTTCAAGTGTCTGTGGTCAACGAAATAAGGTCACGTTCTGTCGAGACCAAGTAGATCTTCGCCGGTTGAGGCCGAAGATGGTCTCCCACTCCTCCGAATGCGTGTTGGAGTATCTCCGTCCGTGTCGAAAAGGACAGGAGAACTCATATCGCGAGTCCTCAGTTGAACGCTTCTTGTTTTGAGCCTGAATTAATTCTTCTATTTTGGGCGCTACGATTTCCATTAATGAATTTGTTAAATTCTCCTTTGAGACCGGATTTGAAAGTTGTACAAAATTATATGGACGCTTTGCAGGCGTCGTGACAGAATATCTGCTCTGAACAAGGTGAGATCTAGTTTTTCGTCATGGACAAACGTCGCTACGAGTGTTCTATCCATATGATATGCAATCATTACCTGGGAGGTAGATCGTCATTCACAGAATCGGAAATAGTTGTTCGCGGTCAGTCGTCAAGATCCGTCAGAACAATCTGTTTCCACATTCAATATTTTTATGCCTCAACAAACTACCAACAATTTATGTACACTGAAGAGATCAACATAACTTGAACTACAGATGAAGTCCATGATTTCATATCATCTGTGCATTCAACGATGAAATAATTATCTGAGAGACATTTTGTGTGCAAACATCTATACCACAAAGGATACAATTGGATAGTGGCCCTAGTGCTTTACGTTGGTTATTCGTGGCATTCGTCTTCTAGAAAACATTTATTGAACCAATCCCCGAAACCCACACCACGAAAAAAATGCATATGATTACCAATCAACCAAATATTGTTTTCATGACTGCAATTGATAAACAGTTTTGCGAATTCCCGCGAAAACAATCACTGAATAACACCATGAATAACATATGACATGCCTAACTAAAATTCGTTCAACCAGTAATTGAGAAAGAGTGTCCAGAAGAACACTAATATTTATTAGCTTGACTGTTATTTTTTGTGAAACTCCCTATAATAGAGATGAAAGTTCTGTGGCAAAACAGCATGACATTGAATTATTACCGATAATTGACTTGCTTTTCACTGTTCTTTTCACGTCCATGAGCGTCGTATCGTCGTGGGTTGGGATTGATGCCGATTCTGTTTCCTGAGTGGGAAGGTCAATATGGGAAGAAGGCATCAAGATTTGGGCTTCTTGTCGATTAACCTTGTTTTTACATGTAATTGGAGAATTTCTCTTCATTTCTTGTCTTGGAGACAGTTTTTATGATCCGTGACGTAGAAGCAACGGGATCCTTCGTATGGGCATGGCTGGTTATCAACTCGTCTTGTATGGTTGTCCATGGAACAGCGCGAACATCGTTATCATCCATTGAAATTATTCTTATGCGTGTGTCCGTATGTTTGTCCTTCATAGAAATGCAGCGGACGTTTGGATGAAGGAGTTAACACCGGTTTTAGAGTCATGGAAAGGTATTTCTATGTATTTTGGTAATTTAGAAGATATATTTTGCTTTCTCCACACAGTCCTCGGAGTAGGTTGGACGTGATGAGATCGTGCATGGCTATTGACACATGCTAAATTAGAAGAGTAGAGAGTCGCTCAGATACTTTGTGTCTTCTCTGGTTACTGGTCGTGCGGTAATGAAGCCAGTTCATCTCGTAAAGTGTATGAACCAATGTCCAGTCTGTCCACGGTGTTGAATGTGATTTTCAAGTGGTCGGGAATGCCCTGACCATCATTGAACTGGTTTTGATGGGCAAATCAGGAAACTGTTTACTTTATGTTCGTCGGTTTTAGGAGTTCTGTTGAGGTGGTTTTGGGGGGAGAGTCTTCGATAATATTGACGGAACTGGAGGCACATAAGTTGCTCGTGAAGTTTTTGGTTAGTTGATTTTGTATGAGTTCGTAAGTTGAAGGGCTATATCCGCGTCATAATTCTTGAATTTTGTTAAACGTCCATTGATTGCACTGGAGGTTGAGTACAGTCTTCCGTTTCCTGCTCATGAAGGCCAGCCATTTGTTAATTGTACGTTGCAGTTCGTGCACGATTGTTGTTAATTTCATCATGAGATTATTGGTTCCGTCATCTCCAGCCGAGGCAGGGTCAGCTGGCTGGGGAATTTTCTTGGAGGAACCTAAATTGGTTTCTTTGGGATCCTTGTTTCAAGCACTCCAGAGAGGATCTCACCCCTCTCTGTTGGGAGTTGTTCCTACCAATCTCTAAGAGTCTTGGTGACAGATGGTTGTATTAAACTCTGTGAGGATTTTTGTGACCTCCGATATATGCAATATAACTTATGTAGTTTCTACATCTTCGTTCACGCAATAAATATAGAGCGGACAAACTCACGGTTTTAGGCCCAGCACAAATAAGGGACCAACGTGTGCTAAATACTCGATTTTCTGTTCCCAATTGGTACGGGAATGCTAGAACGTTCTACTGGCATGGCAGAGTATAATAAAGGGCTAAAATGGAAATTGATTGATGATGTTGCCAATTACCATGCATTTAGACCACCTACACTCCAAGCCCATCAATTATTCTAAGCATTTCAAACTGTTATGGATCATTTGCCATTAATAACGGATATGGTGATCTGGGAACACTGGATCATTATCCTGGACTACCGGATTCCATTATCTGGACACACTCTGCATCATTATCCTGGACTACCGGATACCGCTATCGGGAAATACTATGGATCATTTTCCTTGACTACCGGATACCGTTATCTGGAAATACTATTGATCATTCTCATGACTACTGGATATCATCAACTAGTATTCAATAGTCCAGTTATTCCCAAGTCAAAGCTCGCTTGCTCCTGTCAGTCTTGGGTGTCACTGAGAAGGTACTATAGCGTCTCTGTGGAGGCCCTCAGAGTCAGCGTGGTAAAGCGCAGGGAGGCAGGCTACCATGGCAGGGAGGCAGGCTACCATGGCAGGGAGGCAGGCTACCATGGCAGGGAGGCAGGCTACCATTGCAGGGAGGCAGACTACCATGGCAGGGAGGCAGGCTACCATGGCAGGGAGGCAGGCTACCATGGCAGGGAGGCAGGCTACCATGGCAGGGAGGCAGACTACCATTGCAGGGAGGCAGGCTACCATGGCAGGGAGGCTGGCTACCATGGCAGGGAGGCAAGCTACCATGGTAGGGAGGCAGGCTACCATGGCAGGGAGGCAGGCTACCATGGCAGGGAGGCAGGCTACCATGGCAGGGAGGCAGGCTACCATGGCAGGGAGTGGGCGCCGGCTACGGTGGTTTTCACAAGGCCTCAGGCTCGGGTTGCATTTTATTTCTGTACCATAATGTTGGTTGACACTTCTAATCAATTTTTCTATTCATAAAATCAAAAAATAAAATTGTGATATGGTTACAACATGTAATTACTTTGAAAACAATGTAACTCATATATAATAATATACTGAATCATTATCACTATCACTAAAAACGGGCAGCACTACCAATAATAGCGTTAGTAGAAGGTATATCACCGAAAATCGCCCTAAAAAATATCACCGAAAATCGCCCTGGAAAATATCACCGAAAATCGCCCTGGAAAATATCACCGAAAATCGCCCTGGAAAATATCACCGAAAATCGCCCTGAAAAATATCACCGAGAATCGCCCTGGATAATTTGTGACTCTATGTTTGTTATTTGTGAAGGATTTAATGAAGGAATTAGGATTTATGTTATTTATGAAGGAATTAGGATGGCTAGATATTTGAATCTTTTTATCGAATGTATTGTTTAGGATGTTTGTTATTTGTTAGTGACTCGGACGCTGTTCTTCTCTGATACTATATATATATATATTAGTGACTCTATGTTTGTTATTTGTGAAGGATTTAATGAAGGAATTAGGATTTATGTTATTTATGAAGGAATTAGGATGGCTAGATATTTGATTCTTTTTATCGAATGTATTGGTTAGGACGTTTGTTATTTGTTTGTGACTCAGACGTTGCAC
>SDVV010022878.1:0-12861 GCA_016164225.1 Gammarus roeselii | reverse complement strand
CTCAACCAACCTCGCTACATATAATAATAATGATAACAAATTCAAAATTTATCACCATGAAAAAAGGGCAGAGAAAAATAATAGAGCCCAAGCAAGAAGAAATAATAAAATACTAAAATAAAGTGTTAATGATCTATAAAATGAATAAGCATCCATCCACCCCAAACCCTGTTCCATATCCTCAGCGGTGGGGATTATGTCTCGTGCGCCTCCTCTGCGGTGTTGGTCTCTTTGTGATGACCGAGACGGGTCAAGCAGTGGAATTCTGCTGGATCCCCGGGCACGCGGGAATAAGAGGAAACGAACTTGCGGACTCGCTTGCTAAGCTGGCATCTACTCACCAAGAATTTTTTCCTCGCAATACCCTACCGGGACTGGTTCCCTATCATCAGCTCCCATATAACAGCCCGGTGGGATGAAATATGGCAACAGAGTGGACAAAAAGTGTTTTCAGTCAAACCCTTAGTCGGAGAATGGGAAACAAAGTTCACCAACAGAAATGACCAAGTGTTCATCAACCGCTTGTGCACGGGACACACCGGACTATACGAAGCTGTCTAAACCCCAAACACCTGTGCAAGTCAGGGAATCTCTCCACCCCATTACGCTCCGAGATAACAACACATTTTACGAAGCGACGCGTTAACTCTTTACTCTCTCGTACGCGCTAGTACGCGAATATGCCACGGTTGAAATATGTACAGACTTCATCTTGACATGACAAACATTTTCGCACGCGAGGTCGTGCGGACTTACCTAAATCAACGACGGTCGCGCCCTACGGGGGAGCCTATTATGACTCACGTTGAGGCTCCGGTGGAAATGAGGCTCAAATCAATAGGCCATGAGGGGCCATATAATGACAATTATTCCAAGGTACCCTTGAAGTAAAAATATTTTCTTAATCAACTTAGAGTTTATAAATATAAACAATTCTGTAACTATGAATAAACAAATCGCTAGGTAGCGTTCGATGGGCCCTACGGGGAGCTTGCAATTACACGTGTTAGCTCCGGAGGAGATAGAACCCTAATCTAATGATGTTTGATCGTCCCCGGCCAGGCTCATCATGAATGTTTTTGGCAATGACAATCTCTTGGACTTGATCATTTATTTCCCTCACTCCTTTAAAATAGTATCAAAATCCAATGGAAAAGTTTGGTTAAGTAATCATAAAATAAAAGACTTATCTAGATTATAAATATACCAACGATATAGATAACCTGCCATGCCACGGTAATCTGAACGTTACGCTTCTTCACTGCGTGCTCGCGCACTCCGGGGGAGCCTATTATGACTCACGTTGAGGCTCCGGTAAAAATGAGGCTCAAATCAAATCAAATTCAACGTGTGTTCGGTTATAGTCTCCGCACAAGTGTGTCAAAGACCTAAAGGCTTTGAGTCTTCTGAACGGCAAGTCTTGCGTACTCGGGATTTCAGCCAATGAGCACGCAAGACTGCGCGTGTTTGTTGGCTGCAATCTCGAGGACGTAAAACTTAGCGTTCATGACTAGAGGTTTTTGACCATCGTGTACGGAGGCTATAAAAATCGTGCCGTCGTGAAGCTCTCGTTTTCATTCCTGTTTTATGTGTATAAACTGCTTGATAATTTACTTTGCCCTATGGGGGGCTCACGAAGGCTGACGCTAAAGCTCCGGTAGAGATCATCGTGCCCTACGAGGGAGCTTGCGATGACTCTCGTTGAGGCCGGTGGAGTTGAGACCCTAATCTTAACATAATCCGCTAGAGACGAGTCCTTAAATCGCATCAATAATTGACTTGCAGCATCTATTTATTGACTGGAATTGCTGGATATTTAGTAAAAGCAGCCCGTCGCAGAGTATTATTTCGTAATGCGAATATTGAATTCTATTGAAACAAAAACTCACGAGCACGGACCCTATTTGCTGAAAACATAAAACAATCCAAACTTTGGTCGTGGAGTGTCTTCATCAGCTTGAACAAATGATTCCAGCCGATAGGACGATCAACGGATAATGCTTAGCTAGTCTACCTAACAAGAACGTGTAGTTCAATAAAGCCTATCTCTCTATTACGATGGTGTTTCTGGCTTTGCCAACACTGATGGCGTCGTCCGTGTCAGCTGGAGGGTGCAAGTGCAACGAAGAAAGACTTGCAGTTGTTAAAGTGGGAGCTGCAGTCCTGAAATCTCGTTGTGATGCTGAAGAATTCAATAAAGACTGTGGCGAAGTAGATCTTTGAGGAACACCAGTTTCTGTTTTCCCAGACTCTACAGTTGAAACTGTTGGAGACGTAACTATAGTTTGTGCTTTGTCATTTTCATAAGCGTATGTTTGAGTGTGGCTATTTTCTATCTTTGTCACTGCAATAGCCCTGGTCGTCTTTGTCTCCGGTATCCCGGTCGAAGTGGTGCTGGGAGGGGCTTGCGTGACTCTAAGGCTGCTTAGAATGTCCACCAGGGAGATGGACGCATGAGAGGAGTTGGAATCCATCTTGATGCCATCCTTCGGGGCCGGTGTAGTGGTGGTGGTTGGCGGTGCAGTGGTGAGAGAAGGGATGACCGCCTTGTAGGGTTCTGTGATGAGCCCAAGCACTCCTGTCATGTCGGTGATGACCCCCACAATGTTGATGAGCGTTTCCGGGTCGACGTCTTCCGGCACCTCGTTATTTTGCTGCGAAGATAAATGGTGGTTATTACACTAAAACTGAAACCCATGGTCGCAACGCTCAAAGTTTATGTTCATGATACGATGAAGATTGTGTGTAAAGACGAGGTTTCGATGAACAAAATCAGTTGAAGATTTTTTTTTAGAAAATTTATTTTAAAATCGTTGCGTATTTTTAATATACTAGCTAAATGAAGCAAAGGAATAAATCGTGACGTCATATTTCAAAATCCACGTTTGCCTGCATTAAATGCTGATCTTCAGACACATAAGGATACACTAGATTTCGTGCCATCGAAATTCTGTTTACAATTTAGATCGGTGGAATAGGGTTCATTTAATAACATGGCAGTCATTTAAAGCGTCAAAATAATCTAATATAATTTCTGGATCGTATTAACAATTACCAACTGAAGAAATGCGCACGAATAAACAGCCTTTGGAAGGAAAAGATTTTGCCATTCTGCTTGTTTGAACACGTTCTAGTACTATTACTACTCAGCGCCAACTTCCATAGAACAGGTGATTGTTGGTATACAATAGTTTGGCTTCTTAACAATATATAAATTTTGCTCGTTCACGTTATCGTTAATTTACTTGGATCAGCGGTTGCATTCAGCATTTGAACTTGAACGCGGCTGCGTGGCAAGTTGATCGAATTCTTCTTTGTAGAGAAAATGAGGTTTCTTAGGATGTTTTTCGATCATTTTTTTCCACAGAGTGCTTTTTGGACAAGTAATAACAGATTGTTCAACACTCAACACAAACATAGCAAAACGAAGTGGTGAAAGTTTCAGAGTCTGGTGCACCTTTAAGCTCATAAACAGACAGAAGAGAACCTGCCTACTTCTCTTGTACTGGTTTTTCACTAGATACCCGTCACATTCCGTGTCAGCTGGAGGGTGACACGTTTCCTTATGTCATCTTCGTTCTTCACACCGTTGACTCGATTGGGGTGGATGGATGATTATTCATGCTATAGATCATTAACACTTTATTTTTGTATTTTATTATTTCTTATTTCGTGGGCTCTAGTATTTATCTGCGTCTTTTTTTCATAGTGATCTATTTTGTGTTAGTTATATAATTATTTATTGTTAGACGCCCGCATGAGCTCTGCAGGGTTGCGAGCGACGATTTCACGTTAAGGCTCTGGTGTAGCGCGGAAGCGGGTACTGCTCCTACTACGTTAAACCTACTCGGTATCTACGGTAAGCCTACTCGGTATCTATGTTAAACCTACTCTGTATTTATGTGAAAACCTACTCGGTACCTACATTAAACCTACTCGGTATCTACGTTAAATCTACTCTGTATCTACGTTAAACCTACTCTGTATCTACGTTATACCTACTCAGTATCTACGTTAAACTTACTCTGTATCTACGTTAAACCTACTTGGTATCTCTGTTAAACCTACTCTGCATCTACGTTAATCCCATTCGGAACCCTCCGTTAAACCTACTCGGAACCCTCCGTTAAACCTACTCGGAATCTGGGTTAAACATACTCTCTATTTACGTTAAACCTACTCTGTATCTATGTTAAAACTAATCGGTATCTACGTTAAACCTACTCTGTGTCTACGTTGAACCTACTCGGAATCTAAGTTAAACCTACTCGGAATCTACGTTAAACCTACTTGAAATCTGCGTTGAACCTACTCGTAATCTACGCTGCACCTACTTTGCCTCTCTTCAATTGCCCGGCGAGGGAGTTTGGATCAGCTTCGCGTTGGGACTCCGGTGGAAAACAGAAGCAACTACTACTACTACTACTACCGTTGACTCGACAATTTCTACGAATGTAATTTTCTCGACTTCTTAACAACCCTCAAATCCTTGTCAAACAAATCTAAGCGCACGTCCGCACTCGTAGCATTAGGCTGTGTTTTAGTTTATGCTTAGATCACATGCTCATTGCGCTTAACATCGCCAGATAGCAACTCAGGCCGGTTTTCTCGTGAAGAACCCCACCGGAACAATTCGTTTTCCAGTCCTTATGACTGATAACCACGCTTACGTCAAAAAGACCTCGTCCCATCTGTTTAGGAGAGAGTTCTTGTTACTAAACCATTTCTGGGGATGGTACCGCAATGCTCGCGTGGCGCTGTTTCCTTACGTAGTCATTTTTTTGATGGAACTTCATGAATTAATGTGGGTACGCTTTTGCGGTAGAAGTTAAATTACAAAAATTTCGGTAGTCAGGTGAGTTTTTTCCTTTGTACCTAATCCAAACAATTTAGTGCTGTCGTTCAATGGAAGGATGGCATGAATCAGGAGTTAGGAAGGAGAGACAAAAGGGTGAGGGTAGCAAGAGAGCGTGCAACGGATAGATGAAAGTGTGCGCTGCCCTGGTGTGCTTTCCCGCTATGGCGTCGCGTTGAAAAACGTGATGGTCGTTTCTCAACCGGTCACTATAAAGCGGCAGGAGAAAAGCAGTTTCCTGACCCTGAGTGTGTGCTGTGGGGTCTCTCGGCTGAGCCCTTTAGCGCCAAAGAACTAATTTTGTTTTGAGTGTGAGTGTATGAGAAGAGGGCCTTGTCGTCGGCCACCCCTTTCCTGGAGGATTCGACCTATTGTCTGTATCACTTTTTTTTCAGATCGGTTGTTCTGTTGATCAGATTTTTGTTCCCTTCCTCAGAGTATCCACCTCGATTCAAGATTTACTCGTAAGGGGGTCAAATTTCCTCGTTAGCTGATGTGCGCCAGCCTAGACAGGCTCGTCTAGGCTGGCGCACTCGTTAGGGGTTCATATTTCCTCGTTAGCTGATGTGCGCCATCCTAGACAGGCTCATCTAGGCTGGCGCACTCGTTAGGGGTTCATATTTCCTCGTTAGCTGATGTGCGCCAACTCAGACAGGCTCGTTCCCAGAAAGTTTTCAAAGAGGGGGGAGGAAGAGATTGCTCCCACTGCTGAGAAAACTACTCGAGGCTCAAGGTTTTTTGGCATTTCTCCTATTTTGAACCTACAATGGAGGTGGAAATGAGGCCCAAATCAAATCTAATGGGGATGGGGTGATAATAACCGCAATCTACACCCTTCCTTCTTCTCAAGGTACGCCAGTGATCTTGAAACTGCGTCCACAGAAACCGTTAGTTTCAAGCTGTTAACGACGATCCACGTAACACCTACTCCAAAGTTGATCTACTCTGTCGGTTCCATCCATCGTCGCTGTGGAATGTGGGTTTTCTGTGAGATTTTAGAATGCTTGAGTCTGTGCAGAGGAGATGGACTAAGAGTTTGGGTGGTCTGGCTGAGTTGGATTACTTCTCCAGACTGAAGCGACTTGGCTTATTTTCTATAAGAAGAAGGTTTCTCAAGGGGGACCTTATTAAATACTGATAGATCATCTGCTGGTAAGAGGGTGGTGCCGACCTTGGGGTATTTTTTGGAAAGCTCCTGATGTGAGAACACGAGGCCATCCCTATAAGCTTTTGATGCCGGCTTGCAATACCGACAACAAGAAGAAATTTTTTGGAGCACGATGTGTTCAGTTGTGGAACAGTCTTCCAAGTTTTGTGGTGGAGTCTGATTCCCTGGCTGCATTTAAGGGGCCGCTTATTGAGTTTTTGGGTCGATGTTCTGTTTGAGTTTGTTTATGTTAGTGGAGGTTCTTCTGTAACTTGTTGGTATCCTAGCTTAGGGATCGACCTGCCGGATGCACCATCTCCCTGTGGGTAGTTCCGCCCCCCCCCTCTTTTTTGAGAGGGGGGGGGGTGTGAGAGGTGGCTGTTTCTGTGTCTTGGTGTTTTTGTGGTGGCTTACATGTGGGTTGTTGTATGTGTGTGTGCCTGAGGGGAATGCCTCTGTTGCATTTTTTTTGCCTCTATATCGTTGTGGTGCTGGAGTGGTGGGTTGTGGCGTGGGTGTGTTGCGTCTAAGTGTGCTTTTCTGTTGTACAGTGTGCTGTTATTTAACTTGTTTATTTATTTTTTGTCATCCATACGGTTTGTCCATATGATAGTCAACAGTGCGCACTAATACCAGTTCCTATACCTGTGTTAACGTAGCTGTTCTCAATATTAAGCTGGTGCGCATGGCTGTACTGGCCTCCCCCGGCTCTGCTGCTCCTCACTGGCTTGTGGCGCTGCTGGAGGGGCTGCAGAGGTAAGAGACCTGATAGTCTATGTCTGCCACTACACCTGATAGTCCAAGATGGGAACCAGCATCTGATAGTCCATGACGGGCACGGCACCTGATAGTCCATGCCGACCACTTCATCCGATATTCCATGACGGGCACCAGCATCTGATAGCCCATGACGACCACTTCATCCGACAGTCCATTTCGGGCACCAGCACCTAACAGTCCATGACGGGCACAGCACCTGATAGTCCATGCCAGCCACTTCATCCGATAGTCCATGACGGGCACCAGTACCTGATAGTCCATGACGGGCACAGCACCTGATAGTCCATGCCGACCACTTCATCCGATAGTCCATGACGGGCACCAGCATCTGATAGTCCATGACGGGCACAGCACCTGATTGTCCATTCCGACTACTTCATCCTATATCCCATGACGGGCACCAGCATCTAATAGCCCATGACGGGCACAGCACCTGATTATCCATGCCGATCTCTTCATCTCATAGTCCATGACGGGCACCAGCATCTGATAGTCGATGACGACCACTTCATCCGATGGTCCATGACGGGCACCAGCACCTAACAGTCCATGACGGGCACATCACCTGATAGTCCATGCCAGCCACTTCATCCGATAGTCCATGACGGGCACCAGTACCTGATAGTCCATGACGGGCACAGCAACTGATAGTCCATGCCGACCACTTCATCCGATAGTCCATGACGGGCACCAGAACCTGATAGTCCATGACAGGCACAACACCTGATAGTCCACGACGGGCACAACACCTGATAATCCATGACAGGCACAGCACCTGATAGTACCTGACTTGCACAGCACCTGATAGTCCATGACGGGCACAGCACCTGATAGTCCATGACGGCCACTTCACCTGATAGTCTATGAAGAACACAACAACTGATAGTCCATTACGGGCACAGCACCTGATAGTCCATGACGGCCACTTCACCTGATAATCTATGAAGAACACAGCAACTGATAGCCATAACGGGCACAGCACATGATAGTCCATGACGGCCACTTCACCTGATAGTCTATGAAGAACACAGCACCTGATAGTCCATGACGGGCACAGAACCTGATAGTCCATGACGGTCACTTCACCTGATAGTCTCTGAAGAACACAGCAACTGATAGTCCATGACGGGCACAGCACCTGATAGTCCATGACGGGCATAGCACCTAATAGTCCATGACGTGCATAGCACCTGATAGTCTTTGCGGCCACTTCACCTGAACGTCCATGACGGGCACAGCACCTGATAGTCCATGACGGGCACAGCACCTGATAGTCCATGACGGGCACAGTGACTGATAGTCTATGCGGGCCACTTCACCTGAACGTCCATGACGAGCACAGCACCTGATAGTCCACACCGGCCACTTCACCTGATAGTCCATAGCAGGCACAGCACTTGATAGTCCATAACGGGCACAGCACCGGATAGTTTATGACGAGCACAGCATCTGATAGTCCATGCCGGTCACTTCATCTGACAGTCCACGACAGGCACAGCCCATATTATTCCATGACTGTCACAGCACCTGCACGTCCAGAACGGTCAAAGCACCTCATAGTATATGAAAGCCACTGCACCCGATAGTCCATGACGAGCGCAGCACCTGATAGTCTGTGATGTGCACAGTACCTGAGAGTGCATGACGAATGCAGCACCTGATAATCCAAACTTAGCACTCCACCTGACAGTCCATGAATGTCACAGCATCTTCTATTCCATGACGATCACAGCACCTGCTAGTCCATGAGAGCACGGCATATGACAGGCCATGACAGGCACAGCACTTGATAGTCCATGTCAGGTACAGCACCTGATAGTCCACGACGGGCACTTACCCTGATACTCCATGACGAGCACTTCACCTGATAGTCCATGACGGGCACTTCACCTGATAGTCCATGACGGGCACCTCACCTGAGAGTCCATGACGGGCACTTCACCAGAGAGTCCATGACGGGCACTTCACCTGAGAGTGTATGACTTGCACTTCACCTGATAGTCCATGATGGGCACCTCCTCTTGCAGGAACTGCTCTATGTCAGTGATGGTGAAGGATGAGTGTTCGGTGGTTGGGGCTTCGCTGCTCGCCTTCCCTCGCTCGTTGTACCTGCAACAACATATTGTCAGTGGCCGAACCGGAGGGACCAACTAATTTGTAAGTACCTGCAGCCAACACCTGGACAGTGAACAAGCTGAAGAGACTCAGGGTACTTTTAGTTGCGTCGATACCCTGAACACGCTCTTGTTTGAGTAACATGTTTCTTTGTTGTTCTCAGCAACTTGTTAGATAACTGTTCATTGTTGGTTTAGCCATACAAGATCTAACAAAGTCTTCACGCGGAGGTGAATGATTTAACTTACGTAAGTGAAAACTTCCACGTTAGGAAACATAAATTACTTTTGAGTGACGAGATGGAACGAGCGGTATTTAACACCTGAGTATTTTGTCGCTCTCGGCAACGAAAGAAAAAAAAGCAACTGATACTAAAAAACTGTAGCAATGGACACTGCTACAAAATGTTCATCACTGGCAGTAAATGCGTGGAACGTCGCAGTTCTTATATAAATATTGGAACCTATACGGAACCGTTACAAAGTTTTTGGTAGTTAAATTCGTCCATGTTATATAAATACTATCAGCATTTAAGAAAATTCAATTGAGCTGGTGGACATCGTCTATGTCAATAGAAACCAAATGGGTAAAAACAAATAAGCAGCGGAATACGCTCATGTATGCTTGAACATGTTAGGTGGAAGTTCTCATTTCCACACCTACCTAGGGAACATGTGACGCCACTTTTGAGATACACGTAAGCAGGACCTCGTTAGTCAACTCCAGTCAATATCTTCCTGGACGACACTCTAATCCAGCTTGTGCTATTTTTGAAGAAAAAACTCTTCTTCAAGACGAGCTGGCTCGCCCTACAAAGTTCATTATTATAATGAAGTTTGAGACGCATGACATTTCAACTTTATTTCGAGTTACTTTAAGAATAATGTTGACGTTGACTTATGGAAGAGGTATTGAAATAGACGTAGAATAAAGCATCAAGAGGCCTTGGATTACCTCCAAAATTTTCCACAGTTGGGACCTGGTGACAACATGTACGAAAAGCTGAAGTCGGGGTACGTCAGACCACGTGACAACTGCATAAACAGTCAATAAGCACCTCATGAATGCCTGTGATACAGCGAGTGAATTCAATGCCCTCGATCCCATTCACCCACATGTGTATATGGAGACGATCAAACTTTTACAAGTGAGCATTTACGTTTAAAGTCATGGTATTCGACTTAGAGACGATTAATCTACTTCTTGTGGCACTGGACCACGGGGCTTCCAATGATCGAGCCTCGTCTCCTTCACTGCTTACCCATCAAATATAACTTGCAACGAGCTATTCTAATGTGACCTGTCGTAACCTGCACTGTTTTGTCCTGACCTGCATTGACTTTTTCTGATTTGCAGCAACCCTACAGCGATTTTTTTGACCTGCACTGACCTGCTCTGATCTGCATTGACCTTTTCTGATCCGCACCAAACTTGTCCTCACTTGCACGGACATACACCAATTTTTTCTGACCTGCACTGACCTGCAACAGGTGAACTGCACCGATGGCGTGAAGGCGTCCGCCAGCCCGTCGCAGTGCTGGCCGGGCAGTGCGGGCAAGAAGTCGATGTCCGCAGTGCAGTCCATACCTAACATGCAGTAACCGTTACCATCCCCACAGGTCACGATGCCCTGGAGCACGAACACACCTGGGGACAAACGAGGAATTAGAAAAGTACTCCTGGTGCAGAGTACTCCTGGATACAAGGGAGGGGCTTAGAACAGTTCCCTTGAGGGCAAGGGTACCCCTTGGGGCATGGGTACCGCTGGAAACAATGGACGGGTTCAGAGGAGGACCTATGAAAGCAAGGGTGCTCCTGGTGACATAGGATAGGGGCTTCGAAGACCACTCCTGGATTCAACGGTGCTCCTGAGGGCGAGGAGATAAGGGGGAGGCTCAAAACCGTTCCCCAGGGACAAGTGAGAGGCTTAGAACAGTACCCATGACGACATGAAAGGGGTTAAGGACAGAACTCCTGGGAAGGAGCGAACAATACTCATGAGAAAAAGGGAGGACTTAGAATAAAATCCCTGAGGACGGTATAGACTTGAAACAGAATTCCTGGGACAAAGGAGCGGCTTAGAACAAAGCTCTGAAGACGAGGAAGGGCTTTGAAAAGAACATAGGGCACAATAGAGAGGGGCTAAGAAGAATGTTTCTGTGAATAAGGAGGGGGGAAGGTTAAATAATTATTTCTGAGAACAAGGTTGGAACTTGGAGGCTTAGAATAATACCACTGAGAACAAAGGAAGAGATTAGAACTAAACTGCTGGGGACAAAGGAGGGGCTTATAACGATGCCTTGCAAGGCAATTGAGTGGTGGGCTTAAAACGTACTTCGGGGATAAGGGGGGGGAGGGGGCTTACAACAGTACTCTAGGGGACATAGGTGGGAGTTGGAGGAGAAGGGGCTCAAAATAATAACTTTGGGACAATGAGGAGGGTTTAGAACAGTGCATCTGAAGAAAAAGGGGGAAACTTGTGATGAGTGAATACAACAATAGGTTCGTTTCCGACGTAAATATTACTGTTCGATTATATCTAATTTGTAAATGCTTCTCCTGGCGGTTATCGCCAGGTAAACATGTCAACCTTCGCGGCACAGCCTGAGATGGACAACTTCGTTGATTTAAAGTGCAGCTACTGCGATGGTTTCAGTGTGAAACTGTTTGAAATTAACTAATCTGGTATAGCAGTACAGTGCACCCAACTTTATATTTTACTGACTGTTTGAATACTTTAGCGCTTATCCGACTGACTACTGAACCTAAAAGAGTATCTAAAACAGCAGCTACTGCTACTCTAATTGCAACATATTCACAACGTCCTCCTGTGAGTTCCTTTGTGGGATAATAATGTCAGACGTCTATCATCACTTGGCTGATCTTGGTATAAAAAATAAGAATTCCGCTTATAAATCCCTTGTTGACAATCTTAAAAATACGTCAGCAAAATACAGTGATAATATCGACGAATCTCTGAAAGCAATATAATTTTACTCAAGTGATGGGGCCCAAATCATAGATAAATTCAACAGCTTTAAAGATGACACCTGAGCAGCTTGGAATTTTACTTTTAAAAATCTCCACCCATCAAGCTCAAAAAAAATGAATTACACTATTAAAACTATAGTACACAATGACACAAAATTATTGGTAAGACAAATTGTCCTTGCTGCTGATGTATAGTTAATAGTACCCGCCTCTTTATAATTGAATGTCATTCCCTTACCTGGGTCTACAATGGGCAGGGAGGAGACGAGCAGGGGAAGCAGAGGACACATCACGCAGAGGTAGGCTGAGAGAAGAGCCATCTCGTAGGCCTACTTTGATTAGGTCCTCAGAAAGACAGCTGCAGGTAGTCGATAAAGACACGACCCTTCTGGTACACGCCACAGACGAAACCCAGTCGACGGCGATGATTTTATTGTATGTTGATTTAGACCTGCACAGTTTGAATCGCACCAAGAGATTGTTGCTGGGGAAGGTACAGTCATATGAGAACTGAACAAATCTGCAACATAAAACATCGATGGTTTAAGCAGTGTGTCCGAGAAGGTGAATAGAAGGATCCGGAGCATATATAATACATGAAATGCAGATAATGTTTATTATTACTGCACATTATTATCAATTTATTTTCCCGTAGGCTGAGTTCAAGTCATGCACACATAAGCCGGGAAATTTATAAATACCACTCTATCTTTGATCAAAATACAAGCGGTAATCCCTGTATCTGTACGATAGAAATTTGTAAAGTTATTTATCGAGAGTAGCGATGGTGCGGTAATTAGTATAATAAAAATAGTTGGTTATGAAATTAAATGGCAATCTTTGGGTTGAGTCACATTTTTTCTTGCTTTACACATACACGTTCAACTGTGCCTTTACAAACATTCGCAGTTCTGCCTCTTCAGCATTAATAACTCACGGATTAATACATGGCAGAAGGATAAACTCGCTCTAC
>SDVV010022877.1:0-12861 GCA_016164225.1 Gammarus roeselii | reverse complement strand
AGCCCAGATACTTAAAACACTGAACTTCCTCCAAGAGCTCTCCATTTAGGGTGACACTAATTTTGCTCGCATCGACATTCCTCAAGCATCTCATTACTTTACTCTTACCGACGTTCACTCGAAGCTTCCTCCTCTCACACACTCTACCAAACTCAGACACTAGCCTACATAGCTTCTCCTCCGAATCCGCAACCAGGGCTGTATCATCAAATAGCAACTGGCTCAACTGTCAACTCCGCCCATTCGCTTCCAACAGTTCCAAGACACGACCCAGCACACTCGCGTTCACCTCCCTGACCACTCCATCCATATAGAGGTTGAACAGCCAGGGAGACATCACACAGTCTTGTCTCAGTCCCACTTTCACTGTGAACCAATCACTCACCTGGCCATTCATAAATCTGGAAAAGGCATACGACAGGATTGACAGGGAAACACTGTGGAGGGTTTTGCGTTGGTATGGAGTGGGCGGAAATCTGTTGAAAGCGGTGCAGAGTTTCTATGTTGGCAGCCGAGCATGTGTCAGTGGGAAGCGAGGTGAGTGATTGGTTCACAGTGAAAGTGGGACTGAGACAAGGCTGCGTGATGTCTTCCTGGCTGTTCAATCTCTAAAATGATGGAGTGGTCAGGGAGGTGAACGCGAGTGTGCCGGGTCGTGGCTTGGAGCGGTTGGAAGCGAAAGGGCGTAGTTGTCAGTTGAGCCAGTAGCTGTTAGCGGATGAGACGGCGCTGGTAGCGGATTCAGAGGAGAAGCTATGAAGGCTAGTGTCTGAGTTTGGTTAAGTGTGTGAGAGGAGGAATCTTCGAGTAAACGTGGGTAAAAGCAAAGTAATGAGATGCTCGAGTACCGTCGATGCGAGCAGAATTAGTGTCCTCCTAAATGGAATATTGATGGAAGAGGTTCAATGTTTTAAGTATCTGGGCTCCCATGTGGAGAATATTGAATTAGTGGAAACTGAGGTGAAGTCGCGAGTGAAGGAGGGGTGTAAAGTGTTGGGTGCACAGTATCATCCGCAAATAGCAACAGGCTCAACTGCCAACTCCGTCCATTCGTTTCCAACAGCTCCAAGCCACGCCCCAGCACACTCTCATCCACCTCCCTGACCCCTCCATCCATATAGATATTGAACAGCCAGGGTGACATCACGCAGCCTTGTCTCAGTCCCACTTTCACTGTGAACCAATCACTCACCTCACTTTCCACTCTGACACATGCTCGGCTGCCAACATAGAAATTCTGCACCGCTTTCGACAAATGTTCGGCCACTCCAAACAAACGCAACACCCTCCACAGCGCTTCCCTGTCATATGCCTTCTCCAAATCCATGAAAGCCCAGAACACGTCCTCTTCCTTTGCAAGGTATCTCTCACAGACCTGTCTCACTGCAAAAATCTGATCGGCACACCCTCTACACTCCTAAAGCCACACTGTTCCTCTCCAATTCAGCAGTCCGTACACCTTAATCTTTTTAATCATCACTCTCCCGTACAACTTACCAACCTCACTTATCAGACTGATACCTCTCAAGTTGCAGCATTCATTTTAATCTCCTTTGCCCTCATACAGCAGAACAATGCAAGCACTACACCACTCAATTGGTACCGCGCCTGCCACAAAACACAAGTTCAGTAACGTCACCAACCCTTCGACAATCGTTACTCCACCTTTTTTCATGCACTCTGTCGCAACTGTGTCTACACCAGGGGCTTTCCCTGCTTTCATCACCTCTACCGCCTTCTGCACTTCTTCCCTGGTAATGTCCGCCACAAGTCTCTCCGCCAAAACTGGCATCCGAGCACCACCACCCACAGCAACAATGTCAGCCTCTCTGTCATCGTCGACATTCAACAACTCATCAAAATACTCGCCCCACCTCTTCCGTACATCACCACTTTTCAACAACAACTGGCCGTTTTCATCTTTCACCACTTCCTCCTTTCCGGTCTCTCCCTTTCTCGCCCTCAGAACATCTTTTTGTTCTTCTCAAAATTCTGGCACAACCGTCTGCTTCACCTGGCATCAGCGTTCCTTCTGGCTCTCCTCACCATCCGCTTCACCTCGTTTCTTCTCTTTATACCCTTTATAGGGCACCACCGACTTCACCTGCAAACACTTCTCAAACGCTCCTCTTTTCCGTGCCACCGCCAGTTCAACCTCCGCGTTCAACCACTCGCAACCTTTCCTTTTGCACCCGCCCACACTGCGCGCGCCACACCTTCTTCGCACATCTCTTAACGTCTCCCATCCTTCCTCCACTTATCTCAGGTCCTGTCCTCTCATGTTTTCATATTCTTCTCTCAACGCCTGTTGGAACTCTTCAGCTCTTGCTTCTCACATTCAGTTCACTCACTTTCACTACCTCTCTTCCTCCTCCCACTCTTTTGTTGCCCTTCCACCTCTGCTTCACTCTTAATTTACCTTCCACCAGCAGATGGTCAGACGCTCCTCCAGTCTTCCCTCTCAACACCCGCACATCCAACAGCCTCCCCACCACTCTCCTTGATATCAGCACAAAATCCATCAGCGCTCTCTCCACCACTGCACCGCGGGCCATCCTTATCCTTATACACTTGTGGACATCTCGCTTCTTGAACAAACTGTTTCCGACCACCAACTCTTGCTCCATACAAATACCTAGCAGGTTTTCTTCATTGTCAACTCTACCGGGAACGCCATACATTCCTTTCATATTCTCAGATACCTTTGAGAAATTAATCAGTTACCTGCCGATAGATTTTTTCATCCCTCAGGATCACCGTTCATAATTTATTTGGAATAAAATACTACCTCGACCAGCCCTACAATTGCAGTGCTTTCAGTAAGCCTTGAGTCAAAGCAAACCCTGAGATGCTCGAGAGCTCAACGCATCGCATGATGCTGATTTGACGTTCCGTGTCAGAAGGACTGACTCCAACGGGCTAGAAAGTCGTCACTGAAATCTTATCTCGTCATACCTTTCTGAGCAGCAGCAACATCGTATTGTGTGGTTTACAATGATTTACATGTGCTAGGAGATTCAATAAGATAATGGTACATCTGAATATAATGCCTGAAGCCCTCCGAGGACGTGTGTGGTTTACAATAACTTACAAGCGCTTGAGATTTTAACAAGACAATACTGTGCCCACATGGATGAAACGCTCTCTGCAGCACAAGTACAGGTGTGCCGAGAGGTGCCCAGAGTTATACTACCTTCACATGATTTCCAAATCCCATCCTTCAGTTTCGACGATGTGGGCAGTGATCAGGAAACTATCTTTGAAGTAGAATAGAAATGCAATATTAGTAGGAAAAATATTTACTCATACAACTTTTCATCTACAGGACACTAATGCTTGCCACCACTGATTTCCCAGTGTTCATCAGAATACAATAGGAGGCAATGACTGCTGTTGACAAGGAGTACCAAGATTAGACCAGAACTGAAAGTTTGTTGATGAGATCGTCCATAAATGACTCGAGTATGATGGCATAAAGCAACTGAAATATTGATTATACCTATATGTGTGTGGTAAACATTATACACGTCACCACCAACATTATTCTATTATTGTGTTCAATCCCTCAAAAATGAACTCTCAGTGACGATGATAAAATTATTTGAGACTGAAGTACCATACCAACAAATCTAAAGGACACATTGGCCACCAGTGATTTTATTCTTTGAGCCAAGCTATCAATTAAACAAAAGAACACAGCTCGACCTTAATATTACTTCACATGGACGGAGGTGTCGTTAATCTCGTTAGAATGCAGGTATCGCCACTTCAAATAATTGGTTACATACGTTGCACGCGATAAAATAATTCACATATCTTGAAAGCACGAAGAATAACAACGCAACAGAGGGCTATATTTAGGTAAAAATAATCTCAATTTGAAATGATAATTCAAGAATGAACGTTTCTAAGAAAATGTCAAGCTAAGCACACGAAATGATGAGTTTGATCAGGTAACGCACAAGCTTCTCTGTAATCAAATTGATTAGGATGGGTTTAAAGTAAAGTACAAGCGAACTGAAGAACTTTCTTGTACGTTAGTTCAAACGACGAGGATGTTATTGAATATTAAATAAATTATAACCGCATAAACAACACATCACCGTAGACAAAAATTAGTGTAATGAACACAAACAACCTTCAGTAACTATTCAACGGGTGGCAGGGAAAACCGTTGTATAAAGTTAAAACTCACTATGGCAACAAACTTATCAGGTAGAAATGGAAACTAGGAAGCAATGGAGTATTAAGCAAATGGAAACTAGGAAGCAATGGAGTATTAAGCAAATGGAAACTAGGAAGCAATGGAGTATTAAGCAAATGGAAACTAGGAAGCAATGGAGTATTAAGCAAATAGAAACTAGGAAGCAATGGAGTATTAAGCAATCTCGAGAAATAAAAAGTTTAAGGAAGCTAAGAGCCCATTTTTACTTCCAAACGTTTTTTATTTTATTTAGGTACACATAAAAATTGCAGTATGATTCTGTATAAAATCTAAGTTAGTCTCCTAGAAAGAATCACAAAAAGTGAGTGGCCTTTTCAGCTACGTTGACTAATGCACTATCATGGTGTTGCGTTATCAAGCAAATATGCCAAGTGTGACTAAGGCAAAAGGCATCATCACAACAAACAGGCCGCTTTACCGAGTTCAGTGGCAGAAGAAAGAGCAGCATGACGCTTTTTTCAGCTCCGTAATTGATTGAGTAGGACCTTCTATTTTCTAATGTCCGCTTATTTAGCATGCTCCGCGATAAGCAGTGACCAGCTTCAAGAATACTAGAATTTATTACACAGAATTGAAGTGTTCTCGTGCAGCTCACATTAGACCGATACAATAGAGTGAGCACATGGCAGAATGGACACCAACGTGGTCGCAAAGCAAGTATGATACAAATGTGCTCAAAATCACAATTATCAATACAACGAGCATTAATAACAGGTAATGCCATTAAGAACTACAATAAAGATCTCGTGTTAAATGAGATGAATTTAAACATATCCACAGAAGATAAGGTTCTAGGGTGTATTAAAGTGTGAAGGATCTGCAACTCAAATGGCGTACAAATACTTCAAACCATTACCTCAAGTTGATTATGACCGAAGTGACTCTACGGTATTACACTCTACTGATCAAAGCACAAAGCTGTATACAAATCCAATGATAAAACAGCCATCTCTTACGTCACTTAAATATTGCAGAAACGAACGCAAGGCAGACTAGATTAGATTAAAGGGTCCATATCCAATGGAGCTCTACCGCGAATCTTCGGAAGCTCCTCCATAGAGCGCAAACGTAAGGCCGAATACCCAAGGAGGGTGGCTGATTGCAGGATGCACTTCACACTTCAATCATGCACTCAATCACCTACAAAAACTTGCCCCATCAAATTTGATTTGGGCCACGTTTCCATCGGAGCCTGAACAAGAGTCATGTCAGGCTCCCACGTAGGGGACGACCATCATTGATTCTGTCAGGTTCGCACACCTTCGCGTGCTGAAAAGACTGACCTATCCAGGGATAAATTAAATACGTTTCGATTGCGGTATAGCTATACGCATGCTGGTGCGTACAGGAACAGAATCAGTTAACGCGTATCTACGTAAACGTATTATCGTCTCTGTACTTTGTGATGTGGAGAGACCACCTCGCTTGCACAGATGTTTAGGGTTTCGACAGCTTCATATAGTTCGGTATGTTTTCCGAAGTGATAAGTTTTTTCCGGCAGGTTGGGTCAGTGAGTAAGCTTAGTAGGTTGCACGGGTATTTAAGAAGGCTCGTCGGGCTGCTTCGAGTGCGTTGCAATCCATCAGTATGTGTTTCACGCTCATTACCATTTGGTGGCAATAGAAGCATGGTGACGCGTTGGGTCCCATGTCTATATATATTAGGTGATTGTGGGTTATCCACGTGTGTCCCAAGCAGGAGCAGTTGATGAACACTTTGTCTCTTTCTTTTGGAGAGCTTGGTTTCCCTTTCTCCAACCGTGGGCTTGGCTGTAAGCATTTTTTGTCCACTCTGTTACCACATATCATTCCATTGGGAGGTTATATGAGAGTTGATGATAAGAAACCAGTCCCGGTAATGTAGTGCGATAAATTGTTCTTGATGGGTAGACGCCAGTTTAGCAAGCGAGTCCACAAGCTCATTTTTTTTATTCCCACGTGCACAAGGACCTAACAGAATTCAACCGCTTGACCCGTCTTACAGACACAGATGTAGACACTAGGCCGCATTCCCCACAAAAAGGGGGTGGCCGACGGCAAGGCGCACCTCACACCCTCATACGCTCACACTCGCACAACTTAGCCCTCATGTGCTAAAGGGTCCGGTCGGTAAGCCCGCAACACACACTCTGGGACACGAGTGCGGTCCGAGGATCCGTTGTCAGCAGCAGGCCCTGACAGTTTTCACTGGTTTACCCCCGCCGCGTCATGATGCCCCCCCCCCACCCACGACCATCCCGACAACGTGATGCCAAGGGCAGGAAAGCACATGAGAGCAGCGTCAAAATCAACTATTCACAACCATTCTCCTCTCACGCCTGTTCATTGCACGCTCTCTCGCTACTTCCACATTCATGTCTCTCCTTCTTAACGCCTGCTTCACACCATCCATCCACCCAAACTTCGATCTACCTCTAGGCCTGGGACCACTCGCCTCCGCCTTCATCACCCATTTTACGATCAACTCATACGTGTACAGATACACACACTAGGCCGAAATCCCCTAGCAAGCGGGATGGCCGACGGCAAGGCGCACCTCACACTCGCACACCTTAGCTCTTTTGCGCAAATGTTTCTGACCCGGGACCCCGCAACACACCCTCCGGGTCATGAGTGCGGTTCGAGGTCAGTGTTGGCAGCAGGGCCCGACAGCTGGCTGGTTTACCCATGCCGCGTCATGATGACCGGGCCCCCCCACATCCCCGACCATCCCTTCTCTCAACGATATGCCTAGGGCGGGAAAGCACATCAGGGCAGCGTCAAAACTCATCCGTTCACCATCATTCTCCATTCACGCCGAACCGGTGCACGCTCTCTCGCTACCTCCACACTCACGACTCTTCTTCCTAACTCCTGCTTCACACCATTCATCCACCCAAACTTCGGTCTCCCTCTAGTCCTACGTCCACTCGCCTCTGACTTCAACCCTTTTTTTCACCTCGCCATGTGTCTGAACCATCTCAGAACACGCGAATCAACTCTGTCCCCTAACTTCTTCACCATCCCCGTTCTGATGCGAACCACGTCGTTAGTGAACTTGTCTCTCAGCAACACTCCAGAAATGCTCCTGAAACATTTCATCTCGAAAACATTCAACCTTCTTCTCTCCTCTGCTCTCACCCAAGTCTCAGCTCCGTACAGCAAAATTTGCACAACGACGCCCTCATACAGCCCCCTCATCCCAACGTTCTGCAGCTCATCACGCTCTTCAGTGCACCCAACACTTTACACCCCTCCTTCACTCGCGACTTCACCTCAGTTTTCACTAATTCAGTCTTCTCCACATGGGAGCCAAGCTACTTAAAACACTTAACTTCTTCCAACAACTCTTCATTTAGGAGGACACTAATTCTGCTCGCATCGAGTCCTCGAGCATTTCATTACTCTACTTTTACCCACGTTTACTCGAAGATTCCTCCTCTCACACACTCTACCAAACTTAGACACTAGCCTACATAGCTTCTCCTCTGAATCCGTACCAGCGCCGTCTCATCCGCTTACAGCTACTGACTTGACTGCCAACTCCGCCCATTCGCTTCAAACAGCTCCAAGTCACGACCCAGCACACTCGCGTTCACCTCCCTGACCACTCCACTGAGAACCGATCACTCACCTCGCTTTACTCTGACACATGCTCGGCTGCCAACGTAGTAACTCTGCACCGCTTTCAATCAACTAATGTCCGCCCACTCCATACAAACGCAACACCCTCCACAGAGCTTCCCTGTCAATCATGCCGTAGCCGTCCCCAGATCCATGAAAGCCCAGAACACATCCTTTCTCTTTGCAAGGTACTACTCACAGACCTGTCTGACTGCAAAAATCTAATCGGCGCACCCTTTACCACTCTTAAAACCACACTGTTCCTCTCCAATTGCGCAGTCCGTACAGTCCCTAATCCTTTTCATCAGCACTCTCCCGTACAACTTACCAACCAAACTTAACAGACTGATACCTCTCGAGTTGCAGCATTCATTTCTATCTCATTTGCCCTTATATAGCGGAACAATGCAGGCACTGCGTCACTCAATTGGTACCACGCCTGCCACAAAACACAAGTTCAGTAACCTCACTAAAAATTCGACAATCGTAACTCCACTCTTATATAGGCACTCGGTCGCAACGCCATCCAAACCAGGGGCTTTTCCTGCTTTCATCACCTCCACCGCCTCCTGCACCTCTTCCCTGGTAATGTCCGTCACAAGTCTCTCTCCCAAAACTGGCATCTAAACACCACCACCCACTGCAACAATGTCAGCCTCTCTGTCATCCTCGACACTCAACAACCCATCAAAATACTCGGCCCACCTTTTCCGTACATCACCACTTTCCAACAACAGCTGGCCGTTTTCATCTTTCACCACTTCCTCTTTTTTGGTCTCTCCTTTTCTCACCCTCTTCACCTCTTTCCAGAACATCTTTTTGTTCTCCTCAAAATTCTGGCACAACTGTCTGCCCCACCAGGCCATCAACTCGAAAAGACAAAAATATAACCCTGTTAAAAATTAGCTAAGAAGAAATGCTGACTGAACGCTAAAGAGGTGTGCCGTCAGTAGCACAGCAAGCATGAAGGTTTGTTGACGCACACACACGAACTGCACCCTGGGTCTATGTAATTTCAGCTATTAGTACATCAATAGACAATTTAGACCCAAGCAAAGAGGCTGCGTTTGCCGTAAGCTGAATGCTCGGGGAGTGCTGCACACTGGTTTCACGGTTAAGATTAGAGTGCCAAGGTTTTATGGTGCACTGGAGTCAATGTCTTTCTGGCACCTAACGTCAAACCAGCAGCTAGTGCTGCATCATGTATCAGGGATGATGAGAAGCGTTCCATGACTACACGTACGAAATACAAAAGAGAGACTATCACTTCTGCTCTCTGGTGGAATAGGTAAATGTTAAGCGACCATCATGAATAAAGGCATGCCTTCAGAATAGAAGTCAATGTAAAAAGACTCACTAACGAAAACAAGGATAAAATCACCCGAGATGATTCAAACGACTAGAACAACGATATAAAATTCTTGTGACAAGAAATGAGGAAACACCAAGGCTTATTACGATTGCAACTACTTTGCTAACTATGCTATAAAACATATCACCAGTTCGGGGACACTTGCCAAGAAAACACACGATATTCAATTAAAATTCAACATAAAAACTATGATATGAATTGTAACCACGGCGGGTGACACGCATCACAGGTTTGTTGCATTAGTGGTGTCAAAATCTGTCAACATCAGTTATCAAGTTTCGACGGTTGCTATATTACAATTTAATATGCAGTTCAACTTAATCTCTATCAAATTTTAAAAGGAGTAACAAGATCTAGCGAGCATCAGCTGCCGCAGGTTTAGTTTTAGCGCTGGGAGTCGGATTCAATAAAACGTCAATACGAGATAAAGTAAAAGGAGCGGGAGGAAATCACCGACTAACATCAAAAATGAGAATACGACTGCTTCCAAAATTGTCTCAAGAGGAGTATATAAAATCTTAGCTTGATCAGTCGTCGCTGCCGTACAAGGGAGTGTAGCCAACGTGCGCTACTCCAGTTCGGCCTCCAATCAGACCGGACCGACTCCGGTTGTTATACCTCCTCAGCTTCACAGCAGCGTATAGCACGCCCAGAACCAGCCAGACTGAGGCCACGCAGCTCAAGAATACCAAGGCAGACACGCCGTACCCGCCGTCTGACTCGTAACTCGCCTCACCAGCCACTCCTCTCAGGTCATCTTCATCCTTGGGCAGGGAGTTGGTGAACGAGGACTCAGGAGTGGGTTGTGTGGTTGGGCCTCTCTCATGAGAGCTGCCGCCCTTTCCCGCGTCAACATCAACGATTGGCTGCTCCGAAGCGAGATCTCCTTCGCCGGGCTGCACGCTATCCTCTTGGAAGTACTTGTCATACTCGCTGGGGTTGTATCTGCTAAACGTCTTGCCGAGCAGCTCGGCAAAGTATGTCTTGGAATACCGAACGCAGCGGAGCACGTCACCGACCTTGGAGTAGCGTATGGAGCACAGCTGACCCTGGCGACATGTGCTGTTGCATCGGCCGTTATCGATGCCAGCTGAGCTCCTCGTGTAGTATTCGTTGAAGAGATCCTCATTTGACTCAAGCCTCTTGTACAAGGCTTCCATATTGGCGGCATCAAGACGATCTACAGAGTAGGCCTTTCTGGCTTCGTAGAACACGATCCATTGTGCGCCTTTCAGATTATTAAAATCAGGTCGTAGGTCAGGGATAGTCGCTTCAGAGGCGATTGGTGAGGCAGTGGCGTCCAAACCTATTCTTGACAATAAAACACCTTGTAGAGTACGCAAGTTCGGTTTGTTGTTCATGCACTTTTCATGGTCATCAGGATTATTCGAGGCAGTGTGACAGTCCCGCTCTTCGCTCGACGCGTCTGCAACATCGATGACCACACCTTTAAGGTCGCGATTTATGGACCAAATGTCTCCTACTTCTTCGGTGGTGGACGACACGACGCTCTTATCGGAGCCGGCACTATCCACAATAGCCTCAGTACTACCGTCATACACTCCAGTATCCAATGGTACAGGTTCACTGACAACATTAGCAATATCATCGAACGATTTGATCGATGTATCATCATTCGCTTTCAATAAGCCTTCAGGCTGGGTAGGTGCGAAGGGGTGGTTTATTGCGCCCATTTGGTCATTCTGGTTAGCGCGGGTCAAGTTCAGGTGGTACTGAGTGTAGTCGACGATGCTGATGGTGTCGTAGGAGTAGAGGCGCAGGGATGGATTGATGGCGGTGCCGCCATACAGTCGCGACGCCTGCCATGGCGTCACGGAGGGAGCAAGGAAACCCACGCTGCCGCTCTTACCTGCATGATGGTAAATGAACAATAAGAACTGTCTTCAAGAGTGGGAAAATATAATAATTATGACTAAAAAACATTTTGAAAACGAACACATTGTCGAACCTACTGAATAGCTGGCTATGTAGTATAGAATATAATTCAGGTAATAGGTACGATTGGTAAAACTATATCCATAACTACTCTTGCCTTCAACGATCAATAAATCATAATATTTGAGGTATGTTGTTCTAAAACTTGTAGAGGCGGGGAGTGGAAAGTTTTTTTTTTCTAAGTTAACAAATTAATAATTATTTGTTTCATTTTTTACCCTGGGGCGGAGAATTAGGATGCGGCTACCGAAACCTTTTACGTGTCGTAAGAGGCGGCTAATAGAAGAGCGAAGGGGCTAAGCATCACTTCCTCAAAGACGGCATGACGAGCGTTGGGAAAAGCTCACGCCTCTCCGAACGAGGCGTGAGCTCGTTCTGAGACTGGCGATTGGCCAATTGGCGAAATGTTTATGGGATTAAATTTGTTGTGTTGGCCCCGAGTACGACTAAGTTGAAAGGTAAGGAGGGGGGGGGGGGTAAAAGTGAGTTTGACGTGGTAAGTAAAAATAAGTCGGTCGTAGAGGAAGGTTGTGCACGCAAAAGTGTGGTATTGATTTCGAGTGATCGGTTGGCTAGTAGCGGTACCGAGTGGAAGGAGATGTTCTCAAGATTGATATGGGTCACAGGTAAAATAGGATGCCATAAAAAGATGAGCACTTACGGTACCTGGTAGCAAGAGGAGTAAAGCGGAAGCAATTTGGGATAAGCTTGGAGTGTATGGACAGTTTTAGAGGTCAATGCAACTTGGAGGTACTGGGTGAACTAAATGCGAGAGTTAGAGAATGTGGGAGAGAGAGATATGACGTTCCAGTGGAAGGTAGAAGTGACAGTGGAGAACCCGATAGGTTGGCGCATGGAGCAGGAACATCTCGATCAAAAAGAGAGATATCCAAAAGTACAATGGGTAATGATGGCTCATGATGCAGTGGTGGAGAGAGCGCCGATGGATTTTGTGCTGATTTCGATGCGAGTGGTAGGGAGGCTGATGGATGTGAGGGTCTTGAGAGGTTACAGTGAAGGAATATCTGACCATCTACTGGTGGAAGGAAGATCAAGGGCGGAACAGAAATGAAAAGGGAAGAAATGAGAAGGAGGAGGAGGATTGAGAGGTAATGAAGGTGAGTGAACTGTAAATGGCAAGCAGAGCTGAGTAATCCAGCACGTGTTGTTGTTGTTGCTCAACCCCAACTCCCCCTGCGATGGAGGAGCCACGGCCAGCGCAAAAACTCGAGGCCTGGGAGCCCACCGACGTGTGTGTGGGTGTGTTGGGAGTGCTACAGCTGGTGACAGCCTCTATATTAGGCCTGCACCACTGAGGTAGTTGATGCTGTCGTGCGGGTGCTCCCATAGATCACGCACTGACGTGATGTTATGGTGGAGCCTGCCGGGTGCGATGGTTGGGTACGACGTCATGACGTGTTCGACCGAATCGGGTGAATCCCGGCACCGCAAGCAGAGATCGGAAGAGACATTTCCCAGTCTATGCTGTTATTATTATTATTATTATTATTAAATCATTTTAATTCCATCGTCTAGCAATGGGTTTTCAATACTTAAGTATAATACATCAAACTTAGTTTTTATATGCGCTATTTGAACTAGCGAAACGAGAGATAAAGTGAATTCGTGACAGCGCATCTGTCGGCGGCCGGTTTGTAGCTACATCGTGTTCCAAAACATGATTCACAATATATGTTATTGAAAAT
>SDVV010022876.1:0-12861 GCA_016164225.1 Gammarus roeselii | reverse complement strand
GGAGGAATGAAGCTGGTAATGTTTAGCGGAGTGGGTGGGTAGGAACGCTGATGAGGAGGAATGAAGCTGGTAATGTTTAGCGGAGTGGGTGGGTAGGAACGCTGATGAGGAGGAATGAAGCTGGTAATGTTTAGCGGAGTGGGTGGGTAGGAGCGCTGATGAGGAGGAAAGAAGCTGGTAATGTTTAGCGGAGTGGGTGGATAGGAGCGCTGATGAGGAGGAATGAAGCTGGTAATGTTTAGCGGAGTGGGTGTGTAGGAACGCTGACAAGAAGGAATGAAGCTGGTAATGTTTAGCGGAGTGGGCTTAGAAGCGCTGATGAGGAGGATGAAGCTGGCAATGTTTAGCGGAGTGGGCTTAGAAGCGCTGATGAGGAGGATGAAGCTGGCAATGTTTAGCGGAGTGGGTGGGTAGGAGCGCTGATGAGTAGGGAAGAAGCTGTTGACTCTCAACGGAGTGTGAGGGAAAGTATGGCGCTTTGGTCGAAGAATGTGAATCGGGTTTCGGCATGGGCTGTCTTGAAGTGAAGTCGTCGTGGCCTCCCTAGACACGGAAAAATGCTAGTCATTACGGCTACAGCATTAGGAAAGTAACTACTGGCTTATTAAAACTTCCCTCTAATATTATATTTGATCTTGAGCTTTGATTGCCTCACGACTTGATGATCTCTTCAATACATGTGACTGCTCCAAGTCTGAGCGAGCCGCTTAAACGAATTCCGCTTGAAAAGGCTGTTGGCCTTCTACATTTTGCCTTCAACATTTATAAATAAATATTATACAACTAATTGAGAAACGAAATTGATATGTGCCATCTACTTAGCTACTTTACCATGCTAGAATAAATGTATCTACGTGATGAAAACTTGCCGTAGAAGCTCCCATGTATGTTATGAGACAACTGCGGCAGCACGTCGAATGTGTTCGACGGGGAGGAAAGGATTCTGGTTATTTGATAGATAGCGGATGAAGTAGATTAGAGTTAGGAAAACAAACGAGCACGAGTGCTCATGTCGAGCGCTTCCTTTGAAAGAAGTGAAAGACGAGTGGGGGACAGTCAACGAGGCTCTAGAAATTCACGCACACATACAGAAAAAGGAAGGTTGTGAGGACAGAAAGGAGAAGGACCACCACTACTGTCACCACTAACTAATACCACCACCCCACTCTTACCTGGGGCATTTAGGTTCCAGGCGGTCGCATCTCAGACAGTCGAGCAGAAACTGACACGCCCATACGCTCAGCGGACTCACACTTTTTCCTCGAGCGCATGCCTGTTGGCTTGCCGCAGAGATCAGGTCAGACGGACTCCAACTAGGTTTTGAGTCTACTTCCAAAGGAGCATATGGGAACTAAATTTCGACAAGTATGTGCACGTTTAGGAGAGCAACACACCCAGTGTCCTGGGTAGTGGTCCTCCCCATGTGAAACAAGTGAGGTGGTCTCTCCACCCCATTACGCACAGAGATAACAATACATTTACGAAGATACGCGTTAACTCTTTACTTTCTTGTACGCGCTAGTACGCGATTATGCCACAATTGAATTATGTACTGATTTCATCTTGACAAGACTAATATTTTCGCACGCAAGACCGTGCGAACTTACCTGAATCAATGGCGGTCGCGCCCTACGGAGGAGCCTATTATGACTCACGTTGAGGCTCCGGTGGAAATGAGGCTCAAATCAAATCAAATCCCCCATGTGCTCAGAAGATTAAGTCTTCTGTACGCAAGTGGTTCCTTGAAGGCTGTCGCACTTCAAGGTGAGACGTCGGAGTGACATCTCCTGGGAAAAGAGTTGCTCGAGGCATCTCCTCGCTTTAGTCAAAAGAGAGAAACAGGCGTATTTTAAATTTTGAAAAACTGGTATTATTGCATGTTTTTGTTCAAGGAGGACCGAATATTTACGTAACGAAATTATGTTGGATCGAGTTTTGTCAGCAGGAACTGAAGTATTTCAAATTTTGAAAACAGTTATTGCAAGATTTTAATTCAGAAAAGGCAACAACCAATATATAAATTTTTATATTGGCTCGATCATCGAGTTAGTCTATAGAATCAAAACCTTCTTTCTTAATTTGAAAAACGGTTATCACAAAGTTTTAGTCCAAAAAGGGCAAAACCGGTATTTCAATTTTGAAAAAAATTGGAACATCTGTGGAGAAAAAGTTAGCACATATACGTCTCTGTTTCCTGCTGCAATAGGCCTTGTCCGAATCTGCTACAAGATAGAGAGAATACGGTTATTCATTCACACTGTATAAAGGAATTACTTTCAAGGTTAGATGACGGAGGGCATCTGCAATATATTTCATTACATTTCATTATATACTCCAGGGGGAGACACCAGAGGGGCATCTCCTAGAATATTTGATTGTATGATGTCAGAGGGCAACTCCATGAAATGTTGTCTACTATGAAACAAGCGGAGCAGTTTTCTTTTAATATCTATCCTTTTTTGTTTACATCTTCCCTCCTGACACGAAGAGAAGAAGAGAAGAAAAGAAGAGTGGCATCGTGTCGACAGCGTCCTTACATAGGAAGGTACTAACTGATTCAACAGATGGATGTTTTTATCCACATTTCTCTTCTTTCTTTCCTCTCCCACAAGGAGGGTAGAAGAGTAAAGCTAAAATTACCATCGCGTCAGCAAGGTCTCTCCGTAGGAGGATGCTCATTGCCTCAATAATGGATGATATCTGTCGAATCTACGTAGTACCGTAGAGTTGAGCAACGCTCTCCTCCTGGTGCTATTTGATTTTTGCACAGCATGCAGTGTGCGGGTAAGTAGTCGATGCGGCTTCTCAGCAAGCGCCTCTGAGTCGCCACAAACTTCACCCACTTTGATTCGTAATTGTTATCTATCTTTCCCCATTTCTCTCCTCTCTTTTCTCTCCCGCAGGGATGGTAGACAATTGCAGACTTCACCCTCACTAGTTTGCAATTTTGGCTATTTCTCACCACTTTTTCTCCTTTCTCTCCTCTCCCACAGGGAGAGTAGAGAAGTAAAAAAAATGGCATCGTTCCGGCAGGATTCCTTCGTAGGAAGATATTCGTTGCCTTCAGCAATAGATTATACCTGTCTAATCTAGGCAGTTTCACAGAGTTGAGCAGGAGCACTCCTCATTGTGCGGGTTCAATTTTCGTATATCATGGGGTGTGGTGGTGAATGCTGGCACCGTAGCACATAAGAATAATAAAGGTAACGAGTAAAAATATATGGAATCCCTCCAAGTCTTCACCGCCGCATCGAGTTGAGCAAGCCCTCCTCTTAGGCGGTGTCCATTTTCAGGACACCATAGTCTGTTGAGGATACCATAGTCTGGCGTTGGTTTGGGGGTGGATGAGAGTCACCGTAACACTTCTCACCCGGTGAATTCTAAAAATGATCGTTCTCGATATATTATCAGTCTGTCTGTACTTGCAATGCAGTATTGTCAGTCTGCCTGTACGTGTAATGTTAATGGTAGAACGCGTTCCGTTCCGATATGGAGTTTTTCAGTCGCTTGAGTTGGTCAGCAATAGCAATCATTACATTGTTACTAATAATAAAATTATGAGTAATAATCAACAACTACTACTACCACCGACATGCTGTTGTTAGATGTCCAAGTACTTGTGTTCGGTCATCTCGCATTTCCCTAACCCATGTTGCTCTATCTCTCACTTAGACGGTCGTAAATCATAGTAGTGAAGACCAGTATTTGCCCTGAGTAATGAAAAGAAGCTTTGCGTTTCTCATCGCCACTATCATCCTGCGGTCACCATCACCAATCAGCCACCACTAGGGAATCTGTGCGTAGAGGCCTGCAAACTGCAGTGTCGTCCGCCTTTTTTCCACAGCGCTAGGAGTTGGGGAGAAAGAGGAACCTTCAAGACCCACACTTGACACAACACTTTATCGTGTGTTTCTGTTCGGTAGAACTGCGAGAGGTTCGTTTCGTTGGAGCACGGACTCCTGTTGAGGCAATTTTAATCCTCTGAGCTACCAATCACTGCCGATGTCAAAAGTACTGTTTAAAACTAAAGAAACAGTGTAGTTAGAGCTCTTTAGATTGATGTAAATAAATAATGTATCAGAATTGCACTCATTGTAGTCTAATTTATAATGACGCTCCCGTGGGACATTCAGAGTCATCAAAACATTAAGGTTCTTTGATAGGCTAGTCTACTCTGCGCCCTCCGTATAGCCTGCAACAAGATTAGGTGCCCTCACCAAGTGTTGTGTCCTGCTGTATCCACCAGCATTAATGACCAACGTGGTTTTAGGTAGTCTCTACCCAGAACAAAGCCTCAGAATCTGGTGGCTGTTCTGGGCTGAGATATCAATTTAAACAGCTTCTCAAGGACGACGCCCTTCTAGTCTGTTTCAATCATCTAGCATCTGCCTATTAACAGTCTTAGTGAGGTTTATCATTAATCTCCCTAAACCATTTGTTAATTAGGAAGAGTTTGCCATCACCCTTGGTCTTTTATTGACAAGGTAAGTTGTTGCTTGTGGAACAGACCTGTCGTTACATGGGCAGGTCTAGAATATAAAGTTAGGCCTGCCATGTGCAGAAGTGCCATTACATTGGTAAGGTACCCTTTTAGTATTTCTGACCTGTCATTACATTGACAGAATAGGTCTGACCAGCTAGGCCTGCTACTAATAGCAGAAGTGTCATTATATTGACAGAGGTAGAGCAGATCGTTATTCTGGACCATCATTTTACCGGCATTTAGCTCAGGCAGCATATAGGGACCTAAAAACTGCATTATACCTCAAAATAGCATTTGTCAAGGAAAATAGCATATTCTGTATGTGGCATAAATTCAACAATTGTATCATCATATTGGGTGGCACATTTCTTTAACATAATAAACATATGAATTAGCTGAACATTTGGCCAATAATTTAGCATGCTATCTGGTCAACCAGATTATTTTTGTTGGGCTACTCGAATTGAACAGTTCATGTCTTTAGTTCAATTGATTTTTTTTGTTTATGGCATTTATTACTAAAGAGCTGAAATATAGTAATTCATTGTGATGCCTGCTCGATATCATAATTATCTTCTGGCATTAAAAAACTGGCATGAGAAAAATCACAGTTGTATTCTGAGGTTGACAGTCCTGTAGCTGCATTGACTGACAGCTGATAGCATATTTATTATCATTCCAGCTCATTGCTAGCTACATCATACCACCTGAAACTTATATTTACACTTAGGAGCAGTCCATCAGAAACGAGATTTTTTTTTTTGCGGATGGGACCTAGGCTGTCAACATTGAAGCCGCCCATAACAATGCTACTATTGTGACTAATAATGGACTTATTAGTAGTAATAGCTTGAATAGTGAAGAGAGCCGTGTCATGCTCCTTCCCTATATCCCTATAATTATAATATCGACAGCTCCTGGGAAAATGTCGTTTTCAGGTTAACCGAGTCATGGAGCCCAGTGCTTGTCGAGGGCGTTTTAAAGACATTCACGGATTCAAAGTCAACTACCGCAACTGGTAAGTCGTTCCAAGCCCGCGAGATTGCGATCGGAAAGAGTGTTGCGCTATAGTCGTAGCGAAACCTTTTTCCACAAGTTTCGTCCCGTTGGTTTGGGTAGGAATGTTGTGGTCCATGTCGAAGAGGCCGACAGGGCTCACGTTGTTGAATCCCTTCAGGTATTTGAAGATTTCAATGAGCTGGCCCCTCAGCCTTCGTTGCTCGAGGGTGATGAGGCCAAGCTGTTTAAGTCTTTCCTCGTAGCTGTGATGGCGTAGTTGCGGGATAAGCTTAGTAGCACGATGCTGGATTCGTTCCAGTTTGGCCCCCTCATGTGTGGAGACCAGAATTGAACTGCATGCTCGAGGTGGGGACGACGAGGGACGTGTACAACGGCAATACACTGTCCTTCCTTTTGCAGAGGAACTTACGGGAGATACAGCCCAGGTTACGATTAGCTATCTTGTAACTTTCTTCGACCTTCGCGCCCCATTTTAAATCTTTCGAGATGTGCAAGCCAAAGTCTCTGCTGGTCAACAGTTGCAAGATCGCGTCCTGCAATCGTGTGGTTGAAGTTGGCATTGCGACACCCCATGTGCAAACCTGTACATTTTGCAACATTGGAGGGCATCTGCCACGCTTCCGACCATTGGAAGAGTTTTTCGAGATCTTGTTGAATCTCTACTCCGTCTCCCACCCTCCATGCTGCACGGCAGAGCTTCGTGAAGTCGGCAAATTTCGATACCTCGGACAGATGCCCCAAATCCATGTCGTTTACATAGATGAGGAAGAGGGTAGGACCCAGGACACTGCCCTGGGACACCCAGAGGTAACAGGGGCCCACTCGGACAAAGCCTGGCCGATGCTAACTCTTTGCTTGCGTCCTGTTATCCAGGCGCGCAGCAAGCGATGTACGTTGCCACCAATGCCGAGCTCAGAGACTTTATGTAGCAGTCCTCCCTACGGGGGAGTCTGCATTAACTTCGCGTTGGGACTCCGGTGGAACATGAAAGCAAATAATAAATAAATAAATAAATTTATGTAGCAGTCTCCTGTGCGGCACCATGTCGATGGAATTTTTGAAATCTAGGTAGATGACATCCACTGACTTGCGGCGGTCGTATACGTTGATCACCTCATTGAAAAAGTCCAGCAGATTTGTCAGACAACTCCTCTTACGGCGGAAGCCGTGTTGAGTGTCATGAAACAGTCCGCTGTCTTCCAGATAATCGACGAGATGGTTTCGTATCAATCGCTCGATAGTTTTGCACATGATCGACGTAAAGCGGATCGGTCGATAGTTGTTGGGCGATTGTCGGTCACCTTCCTTGAACATTGCCGTGACATTAGCAACTCTCCAATCTTCGATAACCTCGCCACTCGTCGTCGACAAGTTGAAGATGTGGGTTAGAGAATCCGCCAATTGTTCTCGAGTTTCTTTGAGAACTTTTGGGTGGTGTCCATCGGGACCTATCGATTTGTAAATGTCCAGTCCCTCAAGTTGTTTGACAACTTCCTCTCTTGTGAACGCAATGTCGTTGAGGCTGTCTTCCCCAGCATAAACAGTATCTCGTTCGTAGCCGGGGCCCTCAACTGTGAAGACTGATCAGAAGAAGCTATTCAGGACACTGGCCATGTTTAGGACACGTTCTGAGGACACATCTCCATCCTTTAGCAGACCAACTGATTGCCCAGCAATCCTACGCTTGTTGACGTAGCGATAGAAATCCTTTGGGTTCTCTTTGGCGTTATCCGCAATGTTTTTCTCTTTCGTGCGCTTAGACGATCGGACAAGTCTAGTGGCTGTCTGTCCCACACGCCAGGCAATGCAGTTCTGCAGCCTCTCCGGTGTTATCCCTCATTCGTTGCGCATTTAGTTGATCGCGACGATTCAAGGCTCTTGCAACTTTGACGTCCACCAAGGGGGCCTGATCCTTTGAGCGGGATCAATTATCCTCAAGGGTATACATCGGTCGCTGGCCTCGCGAACACTCATTAAGGATGCGGCTGCAAGCGTCCACCGTACCTTCTCTGAGTTGTTCGATGAAATTAAGCGCACTGAGTTATTTTCTCATACCCTGTAAGTCTGCTTGCGCAAAATTGGGGCGACGTATAGCTCCCTGGAGGAATGGATGGGGCACTTTGATGGTGAATTCCACCGCGTTGTGGTCAGCACCTCCTAGTTTGTTGCCAACAAGGATGTTGCCCACCAAGCGCTCCTCAGTTGACATGGATAGGTCCAGTATGTTGTTCCCCCTGGTTGGTTCACGAACACACAGGGCCATGCCATTATCGGCGTTTAACTCTGTTAGTTTATTGCCTGGGGCCTGTGAAGTTTAGCTCACCCAGTAAATATAAGGGAGATTGAAGTCACCGAAGATGATAGTCTCGTGATTATTTGAGACTATTTCTTCCATTTCTCATAGAGCTGGGCATCTTGTTCCGCAAGGGTGTGGCTGTTACGGTACACCAATGCCAGCTTCAATGTCGCATGGGCCACTTTGATTTCTGCGTTGAGTATTTCGCAGAAAACTGTGGCGAGCGTGGCTCCAAGAAAAGGATGCAGTATCTCCTTAATGTAGAGCACGGACCCGTCCCCTCGCTTACTAGGGGTGGGCTTGTCCACGCTAAACATTATTTTGTAGCCTGGTAGCATTATCTCTGCTGCCAGGTTTCTACTCTGGAGATCGAGCCTTGTTTCGTTTATGTTCATGCCATCAAACGAGTACATTGTCACCAGTCCCCTCAGTTCGTCGAACTTTGGGGCATATGACTGCGCGTTAAAGAAGAGGACCTTTAGACGGTGCGTGTCTCGGTCTTCGAAATCTTCATCATTGGGGGGTCTCGACCTGGCGGCTGTAGACCAGGATCTTGACCATCCCTAGAAATGCCTTCTTGTAAGCCCTGCTTACGCATCTACCATGCCGCAGCTTCTTTCTCGTGGAGTGACTGATCGGTCATCGCTCCCTTCCGGGAATCAGCCTCGGGCACGGGCCCTCTACGTAGGGCTTCCTGCGGCCAAAACTGGACCGTTCAAAGCACGCTGGACCACTAACTTTTGGGTAAAGTATTTCTTAGCGCTTAGATGGAGCAGTCATCCAAGTCGGGCATTTCGTACATCGTTCAGGTGTAGGCCGTCTCTTAGGAACAGATCGGGCCGCCTCTCCCGAAAGTCATCAAACAAGTTGATGAGGGATTCTTCATCGGACTTGCAAATGATCTCGAGAGCTCGATTTGTATAGGTTAACTTACTATACAGCTCGTCATCATCATTCATTCGCGGTAAGATGGATGTGATGGCCACTCGATCCGTTTTTGCCTTGAGGTAGATCTTCCGACCATGTCTTTTTAAGATCATTGGTGTCTACATGGCAGACTATGAGTGTCTCCCGGCTGGAAACCACAACTTCTGCAAGGGCGCCTCTGATCTTCTCAATCGTGGCACCGGGTTTGCAAATAACCCGCCTCTTTGCCTCTGACCTATGCGGAAATTCAACCGCCTGGTGTCGGACGATTGAGTCACCTAGGACAAGTGTCTCAATTTCGCCGTCCGGGTCCGTGAACCTCTCAAATGTGTTTCTCGTTGGTATCAGAAACACGGGCCGGTTCACGAAGGTGAACCGGTTCTGGGCCTGCTGAAATCCATCCGAATCTACGCCACCCTGTCGAGGCTGGGTGCGGTTTCGATCCGCGGATGTCTTGGTCCGAGGTTTCGGCTTAGTCCCGGTTTTTAGTTTCCGGGACGGGAAGTTGGTACCCTGACGGGAAGTGGGTACCCCGGGCTTGGGTTTAGGGGTGGAGGCGAGTTGAGAGCTCATATCCAGCACCGGTAGCCCTGATATGGTTTTAGGGGTGGATGCGTGCTGCCGTTGCAGACTCTTACCCAGGACGTCACGGTAGGAAATCAGACCAAGACCACCAAGACTCCCCCGCGATCGAACTGGGTCCCTTTGGTCAATCCTCTCTCGGGATGCCTCTCTGTCCAGCTGTAAAGTATGGACCACCAACTCGTTAACTTTTTACAAGTTTCCTCGTTTGTTCCGCCAGGCCCTTACTAGCCTTCTCCTTATCAGAACGTAAGTTTATACTGAGGTTTGCAGCGAAACTCTCTAGATCACGCTTACTAACAAGGTCCTTTTGGGCCTTACGTACCTCTGCTCTCACCTTCGCTACGGACTCACAAGTCCTGCCGATCTCCTCTCTCATCTCCACATACTCACTGGCAACAGTGCGCAGCTGCTCCTCGAGGACAAAGACCTCCCTCGCAAGGATTCCGTCCTCTTCGTCGTCATCGTCGTCCCTCCACCGCAGGCCCCGGAAAATCACCAGGACCCGGTCGAGCCTGCCATCCAGCTCACGGAACCGGCAGACGAGGTTTCCCGCGAGGTCCCTGAAGCCGCATTGCTCATTCTGGCGAAGCAGACTGAAGTCCGCCAGAGTAGAGAGCATCCTCAGACGTCGAGTAGAAGGCATTCTCTTTTCACAGGCGTGGTTTATTACTCACTTAGCTTATTAGTTTCAATATAATTTCCAATATTAATTTTATTATTTATTAGCTCACTTAACACGGTAAATGTTTGCACTTGACACAGCTCTCACACGAGAGAGTCTGCAAGAAACACGAAGGAGTATGCAAAAAACACGATAGTCAGTTAGTACTAGTAGTAGTAGTAGTTGGTCTAGGACAGGTTGAAGAGTTCATTCACGCAGTATTACAAAATTGAATTAACACCGTTTAAATAGCCCAAGCTAAATGAGATGCTCACCGTTCAATATTTGCAGGAGGTTGTTGCCACCTGAGCGGCAATTGTTCTGAACTCACATTTTCTTAATAAGGTGGTAGATTACTCTCCCAGTGTTTGCCGAGATGGTTTTTGAAGGGGTTTACATTATTAATGTTAACCATATCATGTTGTAAACGGTTCCGAATTATTGGTATCTTGATTAAAAAGAATTTCTCGGCCAATGATGTTCTGAATGGTTTTAGCTGCAGTTTTCGCTCGTTATTTCTGTTCTTTGGGTGATCTCTTGGTCAAAGAGGCCCTCAGGGCTAGCTCAAGTAAACCCATTTAGGTATTTGAAGGTTTCTATTAACAGACCTCTAAGTCGTTTTCTTTCGAGTGATAACAGTATAAGTTCGTCGAGTCTTTGCGGGTATGTCTTATTTTTCAGTTCCGGAATAATCTTTATTTCTCGGTGCTGAACACGATCCATTTTGGTAGCATCCCCTCCTTAGGTGAGGGGAACAAAATATCACTGCAGATTGCTTTTGAGGTCTGACGAGTGAAGTATATAACGGAAGCACGATGTCCCTGGACTTGCATTGAAAGTTTCTGGATATGAAGCCAACGACATTATTACCTTTCTTGTAGCTAGCTTTAACTTGAATTTTCCAATTGAGATCTTTGGTGATCAGTATTCCAAGGTCTAGTTGTTGGTCGTCTTTAGTCATATGCTGGTCTGCAATCAGGTCTAGAACATGCAAATAAATTTCCACTATCTAACTGTTACAATTCACCATTATTCCCACTATGTTCAAGTCCCATGCTTGGTGATGCCGTAGCCTATCCGTCAGCATTCTTGCACCGTTGAGGGACGCGGGAGCCTCTTGATAATGTTGTCCTTCCGTCGGAGCGGGGGACAACATTGTTGTCCCACCGTCGGAGCGGGGGGATAACATTGTTGTCCCACCGTCGGAGCAGGGGGACAACATTGTTGTCCCACCGTCGGAGCGGGGGGACAACATTGTTGTCCCACCGTCGGAGCAGGGGACAACATTGTTGTCCCACCGTCGGAGCGGGGGGACAACATTGTTGTCCCACCGTCGGAGCGGGGGGACAACATTGTTGTCCCACCGTCGGAGCGGGAGGACAACATTGTTGTCCCACCGTCGGAGCGGGGGGACAACATTGTTGTCCCACCTTCGGAGCGGGGGGCAACATTGTTGTCCCACCGTCGGAGCGGGGGGACAACATTGTTGTCCCACCGTCAACAATGTTGACGGTGGGACAACACGGTGAGAGGGTAACAAGAGTTGCACGGCCGCTCGGACAACAACAAAGAGTTGCACGGACAACAATGTTGCCCCCCGCTCCGACGGTGGGACAACATTGTTGTCCCACCGTCGGAGCGGGGGGCAACATTGTTGTCCCACCGTCGGAGCGGGGGGACAACATTGTTGTCCCACAATTAGTGACGCCGTATCTGACGCCTCTCCGTCAGAATACAGAATATTAGCTCTGTTTAGTCCCTCTGTTTCCCCTCGGTCCCTGTTGTAGCCCCATTCAGTGACGATGTGACCTCGCCGTATTTTTTTTTTCTACGTTCAGTGACGCTGTAGTTCTACCGCCGCTGTAGCCACACCGTAGGTTCACATCGATTAACGAAGTTAAGGCCTCACTGACAGAGTTGTAGCGTTATCCAGTGTCACTGAAGCCCCTTTGTCGGTATTCTTGCCCAGTTTAGTGACGATGTAGCCTCACCGTCAGTATTCTAGTGTTGTTCATCGATGCCTTAGCTACACCGTCGGTATTCTATCACCATTTATTGACGCTGTAGCCCCACCGTCGCCGCAGAGGCCGTATCCCCGTCGTGCCGCCCCATCCCAAGGTATTCATCGGGGCGGCTATCCGGCCAATTTGCTCTTCCTTATAAGGAAGAGAGGAGCGGCCGTGCAACTCTTGTTACCCTCTCCCCGTACTAGCGCTCTCCTGCCTGGGAGTTCTCGCTCCTACTGCACTCACTTATGTTTCAACTCACTTGTCGTGTTCTCACTTCACCACATGCGGTCATTCCCTAATATTGTTCTCATATCTTTGCCCATTCATTCCTTGAACTTCCACTCCTAAGCCTGGGAGCACGCGTTGAACGAGTACTCCCAGCCTTGAATACTCTTACTTCAATTCTTCCACGTACCGTGTTTCTTTTGACCTGACGCGTCTTTGTCTTATTTGGTAGATCTCGGGAAATTCTCGCTCGGGCTTTAATCTCCAGCTATGGAAGGAAACATTCTCAAGTCCCTCTCCTGACTTCTAAAAACTCCTTAAACTCTCACTCTATTTATAATTATTTTAAAAAAAATCGTTTAGTAAAGAAAATACAATTTGTGGGGGATACCAGGGAGACTCGGTTAACAGATGCACCATTTGAATTTTTGGAACAAATGTTTCAAATTGATTCGTTTCAGCTCATCTCCAGTGGGCGACTGGTTTGTACTTTATGAAGCCATATGAGATTTTTAATGTACGCTATGGGTACTGTTATTGAGACTTTTTTGCACAAAACGTATGGACATGGGGTTGGTAATGCAAAATGTTGTTTGAATGAATTGTGAAAGTCGGTCTATAATATGCATGATAAACTTATATTATAAATATATAT
>SDVV010022875.1:0-12861 GCA_016164225.1 Gammarus roeselii | reverse complement strand
ATGATGGTTAAACGGGATCTCGTGTAAGCGAGATCACGGTCAGTGTGATCAGATGATGGTTAAACGGGATCTCGTGTAAGCGAGATCACGGTCAGTGTGATCAGATGATGGTTAAACGGGATCTCGTGTAAGCGAGATCACGGTCAGTGTGATCAGATGATGGTTAAACGGGATCTCGTGTAAGCGAGATCACGGTCAGTGTGATCAGATGATGGTTAAACGGGATCTCGTGTAAGCGAGATCACGGTCAGTGTGATCAGATGATGGTTAAACGGGATCTCGTGTGAGCGAGATCACGGTCAGTGTGTTCAGATGATGGTTAAACGGGATTTAATAATGTATATCCGTCTTTTGGATAGGAGTAGAAGCCCTGTCGATATTGATAAGTCATAAGGGATCACCGTCATTTTGAAGAAATTTAGGTTGATTCAGAGGGTATGTGTTGCGTTTTTTCTAAAGCATCCCAGAAAATTCTTCGTAGATCAAAAAATATTCGGATGAAGTGTAGATAATTTGTAATTTTGATATATTTCTTTGGAGTAACAACATAACTGATTTCTTCTTATCGTGTATAAGGGGAATCATTTTCATCAATGCTGTACTGAATCACTTAATGATACGTAACGTTGAACCGGACTTAGTGGTAATCACTCACACTATCTGGCAAACGTTGCAGGGAATTCGTCTTCATCAGCAGCCGCTCCCACTAACGACGCTGTCATTCGTTAGGCGATGAGCGGACTTCTAAAAAGATTAATAGACGATAATCGACATTGCAAGAAACACGAGCTCGTATTATTGTTGGAAGACGCTCGATTCCATGCAGCAATGCTGGATACTGAGGCTTATTTTTCCATTGATTGAGCTGAGGTAATGAATGGTTGTTTCTGCTATTACTGTCTGCATTACTTTGAAAATATTATTTGTTGTTTATTTTCAATTTTTCTTTATGAAGACCGATATTCGACCTTATGTAATCCTCGCCAGTGACTATCCGAATATCAGGACTGTTTTTCTTTGAGACAGAATTTTGGGATTCGATCAAAGGCTCTTGAGCCTCGGAGTCGGAGACTCAATCCACAAGGCTAGTAGAAAGTAGGTGCCTCGGAGTCGAAGACTCAATCCACAAGGCTAGTAGAAAGTAGGTGCCTCGGAGTCGGAGACTCAATCCACAAGGCTAGTAGAAAGTAGGTTGGATGCGGATCAGAAAGGTGGTATTGGAGATATTTGATTGTTATTACACACCATGACTGTCAAATTTACGAACATCTTTGGTATGCTTACATTCGAATGATATTCTTGTTTCACAGACATTGTTTGATTTTATCCGTATTTGTTAGTAAAATAATCATAAGATAACTGGAAGCGAAGAATGAAAAGGATGTAATTTACAGATTTCCCTGGCGTAGTTATGCTAGGTAAAATATACAATAATTTTGCGACTTGATAAATGAAAGTCAAAACTAGTCATTTATTAATAAGTCAATAATTTCATCAAACAATATTCAGTAAAAAAAATCTTACTGTGTGGTTTTGTGTGTTCATTTTGGAAATAATCGCTTCTTATAGGTAGTTTTATACGGTATAAATAATCATGTAATGTCACTCCACTTCTCAAGCAACGGTTCAATACGGCATCACATTTCAAAATCCCCAAATCATTTCCCCTTGTTTAATCCAAAGCTCTCCTACGTTATCTCTCGTGGATCCTCATACATACATAGCTCTCCTACGTTATCTCTCGTGGATCCTCATACATACATAGCTCTCCTACGTTATCTCTCGTGGATCCTCATACATACATAGCTCTCCTACGTTATCTCTCGTGGATCCTCATACATATGAAAAAAACAAAGACAAGCAAAATGATCGCATCTTTCACATCTTCGGTCCGAAAGCCAATGGCATTCACGTCGAACAACGGGTCAAACTATTCCAGTTCATATACTAATTCATATTGAAATACTTCCCTTATCTCTTCAACATATCTATGAATATGAAATGTAATTTTACAAATCATGGACAGAACAATTCTAATGTTTCGGAAAAGGGTTTTCAGAGCAATTTGCCTGATGACGCCTCTGTCATCCTTCCCAACGTACCGGATCGCGCATCTGCCGTCACATCCCTCTCGACAGATGGAGCCACTGTCTGCGCACCCTGCTCGTCAAATTGCACTTCGTCCTCACTCGCCTGATGGCGGCGAGTGTCAGTTGATGATAGATGATAAAAACAAAGAATGTCGACAACACACTTTGCGGGCAGCAACGGAATTACTTTTCTTTATGCCGAAGTGATTTATTTGATTGACTGAGTCGTGGAACTGGGATGGGGCGTGACGTATGTTGTTCGTCGAACAGACCCGGAATCAGAGACTGGGCCAAATCCCTCAGAAGGAATCGACTAATGACTAGATGCCCTTCAAACTCTTCTCGTGCATTCACACTCAAATTCATAACGCAGACCTTGGGCGCTAGAGGATTTGCCCGGATGCCCGCAGCACAAAGTTTGTGTACGAAGCGAGGCAGAGGTCATTGTTAGCAGCAAGATCCGACGATATTTACTGGTTTACCCCGGATTTGTCAGTTCAAGACTCCCCCCATCCACGACCATCGCGTTTCTAAATGAGACAGTCAAAAGAGGGACATTGCATCAGGGCGGCGTTAAGATTCATCCATTTGCAACCATTCTCAACTGATGCCTGTCAATTGTACTCTCTTTCACTAGGTCCACACTGGTCTCTTATTTCCCTACAGCCTGCCTCACACCATATATCCACCTAAACTTCTGTTTTCCTGTAGGCCTACGTCCACTCACCGTTGCTTATATTACCCTTTTCGACAATCTCCCATCATTCATCGTCTCCGTTGGTCTGAACCCTTCCAATGCACTGAGATCTTCTCTGCCCTCCAACTTCTTCACCAGCCTCGTTTCTATTGAAACATCGTCCTTATTGATACTATCATTCCGAATATTCACCCTTCTCATCTTCCAACCTCCCCAAGAGACAACTACCTTTTCAGCAGCCCACTCTTTTGTAAGATGCAGCTCATTCCATTCATCAGTGGGAAAAGAACTTTACATCCTCCTCCTCCCTCCTCTTTGAATTTTCATAAGACCAGTTTTCTCCAATTGAGAGCCCCGGTACTTAAAACCCATGTTCTTTCTCCAATGTCTCTCCACTTACGCGAAAATTGATTCCGCGCGCATTGTCGTTCCACGAACATTGTATTACTTCAAATTGACCTACATTACTGGAAGCCCCATACACCCTACCTGTCTCACTGATTACTCGAAGACCCATCCACCCTACCTGTCTCACTGCAACAACATAATATGCACTCCATCTACCGATCGCACACATTAGCACCACCTGTGCTGTTTCTGTATATGTTGTAAAATACCAACATGTTACTCAAGTTTCAATAGCATTATTCAATATTATTTATTAAGATTTTTTGTCGCGTCCTATCACTACACGATCAGTTGTGTCTCCCCATCCATGCGCTCATTCATCTTCATGCATCTCTCGATCACTCAAACGGCGTCGAATCAGGGTTAGCAATTGACCCGATGCAAGGGCGCTGCTTTTTCAGTAACCAACAGATTTTTAAAACCACAATTTACACTTCTCAAACCGCCTAATTTTTGTAACATTTATTAGTTTGGTCATATTTCTACCTTGACGTCATGTTTCATTTATTGTATTGTTTTTGCTCCAACAAGTGTCCAGTAAAATTCACATTCAGTCAAGGATTATCGGACAAACGCCTGTGTTCTTAGGCACTGATATATAATCAAAGGTGGGCGCTGAATTTTAGTACTCGCGCCCGCGCCCCTGCGCCGGCAGCGATGCCCAACTGCGCTCGCGCCGATACGCTGGAAATTATAGACCCTGTAGTTGCGAACACCGCACCGATGCGCCGCGCGCTGCTATTAACTAAGTATTCCTTTACAAAACTGTGACTTGTCAAAGTTTTTCATGAATTACAAGCCCCTGATTTTCAATCAAATAATAAAGAAACATACTCGAGATTGAATTGTGTGTTGAGAAATATAATTCAGGTAAAAATGATTACCATATCGTTTTATTAATCTAAGGTATTTGGTATTTGAACACTTAAATGCAAAAAAAAGACTGCCAGCAGATGAAGGGGCGAGGACTGACCATATCATATAACCTCAACTGCTGGTGTACAGGGGAACCCTGCAGTCATGGCAGGGACTCGCGCCTTAGTGGCGATCAGCTTCTCTAAACGACTCAAATCTGCTCGATGGATTTCAAATTAAATTTGTATATGCTCTGACATCCCAAGGGCGCTATTAGAAACAATTCCTAATGTTTATTTCTGATGGATTGCAATAAAAAAGGCAGAGTGTATGTGGGGTGCAATGTCTCGCAGAAGTTGCCTCTACAAGCCACCAAGAGGCCTGGTGACCAGTTAAAATGCTCCTCATCTTTTGTACCACCTTATTTTCTTTTTGAAAAATGCAATTGACTAGTCAGATTACTTTAAAATGTCTAAATGCTACTCAAGAAACCCGTCTGGTTTCTCTGCACTGAGGATATTAGTCATATTACCCGGCTTGTGGAAAAACTGGTGGCAATTTATGAAGCTGAGCAGTGACGCGGAGAGCGGCGTGGATTACTGACTTGCACTGCGCACCGTTGCGCAGTTTTTGAAGAATTCGTGTCTCAGCCGCTGCGGCGCAGGTACTTAAGGTGCGCCGCTGGTGCAACGGCTCAATTCACACCACCCCACCCCTCTCTGCATATAAGCGACTGTAGTTTATTGTTCATGCTCTGTTCCTTAATCAAATTTCTGAACGTTCGAACCAGTTTGCAAGTGTGTTGGTCGTCAAACCAGTTTACTTGGGCTGGGTAGCGTAAAGGGAATGAAAATGTATTACTCATGTTTGATTTTCAAACTCTCTTTTTTAGAAATTGAATTTTAAGTACATGGCTTCAGTTGACTAAATTGTTCTATAGAACATATTGTTTGGGCGCGGTCGCTGATGTATTATAGGGGCAGGAAATATTGGTTCGAATTCGGATTCCACGTAATATTCGTGCGATGTATGTTCGAATACAACATGGTTGAGCGGACCACGCTCAGAATAGTGCCCCGGTTCAAATTTTATCGTAATATATTAACAAATCTCGTCGGAGTCTCATGGAAATGAGATCGCTTTTGGAATGAGGAACACCACGACATTCCCAAAGTCAACATCCTCATACGTATTTATGTACTTATGTTATTATGAAAGCTTCTACACCGATTTATTTTATTAATTTTCAGGAATAACTTTTGAGTTTGACATAGAAAACCAGTTTCCTGACCGATAAAGTGTTTATTCATTTTCGTTTCATGAATGTCTTTTCATGGGAGATTTACCAAATATTAAGAAAATTCTGGATACTTCCACCATGTGTCGAGGTCAACTTCAAACAATGCCTCTAATCGAGATTTCTAGTTTATGAAGTTAGTGAGTAAGCATCATGAGATTAGATAGGTTCAAAAGGTCCAATTGAAATCGTCCCTACAGGTTGATCACGCTCAAAAGATTCACCAACACGAGGATTGTCCTAGCAGGACCATATGAATTCTCAATAAGCATACATTCGCAATATCAACAGGAATAATAGAACGAAACCTAACAGTAAGACAATAGGGATAGTAGGAGGGCACCACAAAATTGAGGAATATCTCTAGAATGTTCAACTTCAGTATGGTTGAACTTCAGATAAATTGGGTCAACAGTAAGAGGAAATGACATCCGCCCTGAGGGTCGTCTCGGTGGTGCTTTGTTCCAGTGCTCATCGAAAAATTCTCCTGATGACAGATCCAATTCACGGGACAATTGTCCAACGTTATGACTAGCAGATTTGAGAGAGGTAGGTGAGTCCGAAGAAGTTTTCGTAGGTCGTTGGTGGATATTAGGGTATTTAGCGTTGGTGAATATTAAAATATTTAGCGTTGATGGATATCTGACAAATTGCTACGGTCAAGTCCAAAACACACAAGACGTAGAGGTTGCTACGACTCAATGGTCGAAACGGGTTCGCTCCGGAACACTCGTTAGGTTAGACAACGTCAAGAAAAAAATATCCATAAAGTGGATGTAATCAACACGGGCTACGGGGTCACACGACTGGAGAGTCAACCGAGACGGCTAGTGCACCGAGGGAGAATGTGGTACGACGCAGCCGAGAAACAAAACAGTCCGAAAAGCATCTCCACTCATTTAAAGTTACATGAGTGTACAATCTTCATATAGAATTCCCGACTGCCAACATCAAAGACCATCCATCAAGACATAGCACGATCTCCCTCCACGAAGCCTCTCGCAACTCTGTTCTACCAAGTGAGGTTACAGCGCCATCAAGAGGTGTTTAATGGTAATGGGAGTGATCACAAAAAAGGGCACGCTTGTTATACCGTGTCGACGTCATATCTGCGAGTAATCCATTCACCAGAATTGCAACCGTGGGAAAACTCTTCACCCACCATTTAAATAAATAAAAATTCAATGAATGTGTTCAAATGTCGTGAGAGGCTTATTGAGCATCTGTAGCTTTATACCTCTAATGTAATAAGCATCGGATCCTGCATGTCTTATTTAATAGGAATGAGTTTCTGTTTCACTTTTAAAATTAGCCTCATTTGAATTGGGTCACTAGTTCGAAGTATCATAATTTATATATCGCTTATTTAAGTAGGCATCAGTTGCTCTTTTTTTTGTTCACGAATTGTTGTTTCTCTAATTTCAAAACCATCAGTTGCTCTATCTCTGCTTCCAAAAGTGTTTTTTTGTCCGTAAGGCGTGTTTCATTCAAGGCAAGCACAGGCCTTATTACCAAGCTCGTGATAGAGCCTACGACCAGGCCGCATCGTCAGTAATGGAGAAATGGGAACATGAAAAGACTACATGAAATAAGATAGCAAAGTTATTATGTTCGGTGGGTGTAGGAAAGCGGTCATCAAAGTGAGGACTAGAATAATGGATCATACGAAACATCAAGTTATTTGCAAGGCAGCTTGTTTATATGTGCAAACTCAGTAACTCAGGAAGCATGCCATCAAAACTAATTAAACATTTGAAACCTTGAATTTTTGTGGACCAGAATTTGACGACAATTTATAGTTTGGAAAATAACCAGACTGAAAACAGCACGATAACGGGGACGTGAGGAGAGGGAAATTTCGTCTAAAATCTCAAAGTCGCGTTTGCAAAACAATACAATTGGATATACAAGTCAATGTACAAATATTTGAGACGACATCAGAAGTGGCATGAAATAGACAGTTTCAGTGTGTCAGAAAAGGCCAACATTGCCGAAATGAAATATATGTTCGCTACCATACTGATAATGTCAATGCGAACACTATATAGTGGGCCCTTCTGATTCCTGAAATAGGCCATGAAGGGCTCATGAGTCGCTTTGCTTTGTAAACGCAGTTAAAATCCTGCCTCATCCTTCTGAAACATCTTTGCAGTCTAAAAGGCATGGAAGGGTATTTTTACAATCGTCTTATCTCAAAAATTGTATATTCTAGATAAGAAATAAGATAAGAAATGGCACCGATTCCATTTCAAAGCTTTATAGTTTGAAGGATGATTAGATAAGAAAAGGGAGGAGATGATGACGTCACTTAGGAGCGTAGATGCACTGCGCGAATGACGATTGCAGTGCAATGCACGCCATCTTGTTAGTAATGATTACATAACTCACAAATACTCCGCATCGCACTTGGGTTTTAGAGGTCTTTAAAAGTACCACAATTTTAGTGAGGGAAATAGTGTTATGAATTGTTCGTAATAACTAATCAAACCTCACAGACGAGTTGGTTTGGTTGAACTATCTTATTGTAACATACGAAAAATTATTTTGTTCTCAAAAGTAACGCACAAGGATGCGTTCAGTTTGGTAACTCACCAAATTAGAACATAAAAGGTAACTGGTATTCATTCAAAATGGATGCATAACAGTTCTTACATTTGTCAATTCCCAACACATCAATCGGTCTATTCCTTTTAGTGCATTCCATCACATAGATTTGTGATAACACAAAATACATTGTCCAAAAATATGCTTGTCCATTGAGCTGCTTCCGCACAAAGTAGCAATCAGAAACCTCCTGCCGCTCTAACGGGATTGTGTTCACATTCCAGTATCGCTTGCCAAACAATTGCCATACGGACATTCCATTTCCCAGGCTATCGAGGGGCCCATATTCCAGGACGACATGGTCGCGAAGCCCCGGTTCAGGGACAAGCCTTCTCTATTCCCGGTTCAGTTCTGGTTATTGAATTACCAGGTCATCGGTTGGGTATTGGATGTATCCACGCGGCCGAGCAGGATCGAAACTACTGGATCAACAGGTGATGATCAGAGTTTCAGGATGAATGGTGAAAAAAGGCTTCATGGATCCATGCGACTGAGGAAGAGCCAAATAACTGGATCAAGAGGGTATGGATGGATCGATGGATACACGTGGCTCAGGAGGATCAATATTACTGGATCTGCGATCGATTTTTCCAAGGATAAACGCGACTGAGGAGGATCAGAGTTACATGATTAATGGAGGACGGTACGATGGATCCATGCGGCTAATCAGGATCAGAGTTACAGGATCAGATGTGAAAATCTTCGATCGACACGAGCGGCTGAGGAGGGTGAAAATTGCGGGATAAACGAGGAATTTCTCGATGGATCAATGCGACGGAGGAGGACCAGAGTTACTATATCAGTGGGGGAGTGCTTAAGGACAGCTTACTTTTTTCTCCCTTTAGGTACTGCGTCGTAAATGCCACTCCACTATAATAAACCGAAGAAACAACAGATTATGCGTTCAGTCGCCAGTAATAAAAAATGCCCATCATGCATGTAATCAAAAGTGTTACAATTGGAATCATTACTTCCAGTCTAAATGAATTTCAAAAAGGAAAGGTACTGACATCATTCAGTTTTTACAATAAAGACAGTGTTTATGAAATAAACTACATTTACATACATCATTCCTTTTACGGTTGAAGGAAACAATGTTAAAGCATTAAAAAAAATGAAATTTCTTCAACATTCCCTTAACCAATGTTGGGCAAATATATGTGCATTCGAGTTCCACTGATAACTCCAAAATTAGCTTTCACTTACCCTGTATTAGCAAAAGTCATGAAAAATATAACTACGCAATAAAAAATTCTGGTGGAAATGATTTTTCTTATATTTTATTATCTTCATTCTTATGCTAGCGACTGTAGGGGCGTTGAAGATGGGATGGGTAGTCAAATAGTACATGCAAGAACATTGGTCATACTATTATCAGAAATGTAGAAAATGTCACGTCCGATAATACTACACATTGGGTACCAACACTCCAGGCACATTGTTCGAAAGTTTGTAAGTCATATAAGTTCATGTTCGATGGCAAGATAATTGACCTTTCTGAAGAATGGGTTCGGATGGACATTCCACGTTTACTAAGAATGATCAAATAGGTTGGGATGGACTCCTAGGAGGCTCCTATATCATCTCTCACAATGTTCATAGCTCAACAGATATTAAAAATAGGCATTTAAACAAAAGTTTTCGAATGAGAACTATGTTTGAATTCAAAGGTGAATTGAAAGAACTTTGCAGGAAAAATTTCAAACAACTGACAAACTCAGAAGCCAAATCCCAACGATCAATAATAATTTTAAATAGATCGTGCTACAGTAGAGGATGATTCTAACGAGCATGTAATGCTTTGATAATAATTCATGATTCAATACTCTGATTATGTTAGCATCATCTCGAGTTTTTATGTACCTCTCTTTTGACTCCAATGATGCAGTGGCTTCGATTGAGGTTAATTCAACCTCCTCCATTGAAGCAATAGTGGGTTTGCGGGACAAGTCCTATTATTTCTAAATGTAATGCATGTTTCATCATGTTTAAGATTTTAATTGACTCTCATTAATTTAGAATAATAGTGATAATAACATTAGATAATCGCCGCCTACACAATTAACATGAGCCACTAAAAAAACGATAAACGTAAGATTCAAAGACCTTTAAATCAAAGTTTATTTTTTAATGTTTTACCAGAAGTGCGAATTATCCAGGTTAAAAAAATGTGTGTGAAAAATGGATCCACGCTGAAGAAAGGCTCTACAATTCATCAGGTTTCCATGATAAGGAAATTATGTTGATTAGAATCTCATGACTATAAACTTCCATAGCTTGCATATACAGAAGCTTTAAAGATAATTTTGTGGGATTATGTTTCTGTAGCACATTTATTTACAGTCACACTCCAAGCACTCGTTCCAGCTATATTTATATATAACCTTTCTCAACGAACTCAACAAAGCACGGCTTGTTTTCCCTCGCGTCCACCCACCGGCGTCGTTCTGTCTATAGACTCTGATCCTGATGAAGAATTTGTACATTGTAAAGTATAGCCCCTCATTTCCATCTGTTAAGGTTAAAATAAAATCGCCCTCTCAGAGAGCGACGGTCATGAACAAGAAGGGCAAACATTTTAGGTTTAATCTTGGAGTCACTCAACGAACAAACGTACAAACGAGCGCGTTTGAGATCAGAGCGTAAATCTTTGAACTTTTTTGGGGGGTCCAGTCAAACTGAATAATATTTTTTCTGTGACTACTGAGGAATACATGGAATATTAACGCTTGAAATTTTTAAATAATTCTACTGGAGGGGATAGAGAAAAGAGTTCGAACACACTATGAAAGACCAATAATTGACAAATTGCGTTTTTGTTCTTCATTTGAACATAAAATGTTAATTTACCCGATGAGCTCGAACAAATGAAAATGTAACATATGCTCATAGTGTAATTTTTTACTTGAAATACAATTAATCAATTTTAATTAAGAAATCCACTATGCTCGTTATTGTCAACATGATTTCAATTAATTGTTCATCTCAAACTTTGTCTCGTAGTCTTTGGATTTCAGCAATCGATTATTCGTGACTGTAGATATCGTCACGACTTGAACAAATGTTACAATTTCTGAATTAAAGGTTATTGAGCATGAAAATGCAAGATGCGAAGCGTTATGCCGCATTATTTCACGAGATGTATGCTATAAAGTTATAGTGGGCGATGTCCATAATCTCCTTTGTAATTTGTCCAAGTTATTACAATAATTCAAATCCACAATTTGAATTACTATCCAAGCCTGCTCTGTCCCATCCATCATCACATCATATGGTGTACACCAAATAAGTCAAGAACATCATCTGATCATTTATTTGTGGATATCAAATATGTGATCAATTAAAATCTTTGATGAAACGATAGCATATGCAAGACACGGAATTCATTTCGCTAAACAGGTCTTCGACACTTCACCCATGAACGGGTAAAGGTTGCTCTCCCGTGTGATTGGAAAGCATTAATTATTCACCCAACAGAATCCACAGAGATGTTTCTCCTACTGCGCGTCAATTCGATGTACAACCCCATCACGGAATAGATGAAAAACGCAATCTCACAACGTCAGTAAATGTGTCCTCCCTGATTTGACTATATCAATGTTAAAAAAATATCGTAATAGATCGTTCCTTTACCATCAAATGTGAACGCGGTAGGTAAAAAAAAATCTCAAATTAAATCCTGTTTTTAATTTCAAAATGTCAACTCGGTGAACATATTTTATCGGTAATTATCTGATAAATCGTGCAATTTCGACCTAATCAACAGTACAGGCGGGCGTATTGAAACTCTGCCAGTAACAAGTTCAGCATAACAGGTACTGATCGCTCTTCCGCCAGACGGCGAACTAAGTACTCTAGTATCGAGCCTCCGATCAATGAAGTATAATGAACATATTCTGTGGATTATCTGACCCATTGTTGACGCGAAATAAATTAATTCCGAATAAATGTATCGTACTTGCAATTGATAGGTAATTCAGTTTGAGACGTATTAATGAATTTACTGGCGCAGCTTTGCTGTGCAAGCTTATGCCTGCAATCTATAATTCCGTTACTGAAGTGGTTCACCTTAATTCATGTAATAGAGGTGTTCAAGATATTAGCAACTGGAATGATAGCAATATACAAACTAATTTAAATCGTCTGAGCTTTTATTTCGTTTATGACGAGTCATTACTGAATGTGCTGTTTACATTCATTACACAGAGAGGACCGGTTACGAATTGTAGTGCATCAGACACAATACGCATCTCCATTCATTCCAACATTGATGGGAAAGTGTTTGGTGTTTAATGGTTACAAAGCTCACTTTTAAATCCTGATGTAATGACAAATTTGAAACTATTAAATACATATTCATCTCGTCACGAATAAGTCAATCTAATCCTTGTTCTTATAAACACGAAGAACAATGGAATACAAATTTCACAATATTTATGAGAAAAAAAATTGCTTCACAATTATAGTCATTCAGACGATGAAACATGTTAGGGCGTGGCTGAAAAACGATTGAAAAAGGAATTATCCGTGAAAATATGTATATTAGGTAGCTTGTTTCATATGAAGACGTTTTCTGCTGCTTTTCCAAAGTAATTTGGAAATAACTTAACAGCACGTGCTTCTAATTGAACGTATGACACGAACACTTCTGTTGGCTATAAAGTGAAAGTGGTCAATGCAAGAGTACTTCTGTTAGGTATAAAGTGAAAGTGGTCAGTGCAAAGGCACTTCTGTTGGATATAAAGTGAAAGTGGTCAATGCAAACGTACTTCTGTTGCGTATGAAGGGAAAGAGGTCTTAATGCAAAGATATTGTTTAACATTGTCGACCACGTTCACTGACGTCTCTTCAAATTGTAAATAGTCAATGAGGAACCATAATAAAAATATATATGTGTATATACATATATA
>SDVV010022874.1:0-12861 GCA_016164225.1 Gammarus roeselii | reverse complement strand
AAGACCACACCTTCTCGTGCCCTACCTTCCTCCACACCAGACTTTCTTCCACTTACAACACCAAACTCATATTTGCCCTTACCTTTCAACTTCGTCTCACTCAGCGCCAACACATCCAACTTCCTCCTCTCAAACATCTCACCAATCTCCCTCCTCTTTACATCACTCGTACTACAGCCACGCACATTCAGCGACCCTAACAATAGGGTTTGGAGAGGCGTTTGCCTCTCCTCCCCCTGCTCGTCTTACCGTCTTCGAGGAAAGGTTTTACAGAGAACGGGATTCCTAGCCCCTTCGCTCCGCCCCGTTTTGTCGCCTTTTACGACACACTGGGGGTTGCGGTAGCACGATTCCACTCCCTGCTACGGGGCGCCCCTTTAGTCGCCTTCTACGACACGCGGTGGATACGGTAGCAAGATTCTAAAGCCCCGGCTACAAATGACCAAATTGAAGTTGCACATGTACTAATGCAGCTGTACCATTGATGCTAATGGTACAGCTGCTAATGCTAATTACTGGTACAAATTTTACAACTATCTCATTACAAAATTAATGACAACTTTATCACTAATTGTATGCCGGCTAGAAAAATTGTTGGTTGTCTTCTTCTTGCACTTTGTCGCAAATACGCAAGGCCGAACAAAACCTGGGCCCCCACACGCTGCTAGCAACCGGTTGGCAATAAACTTGTTGATACCATGCAACCTCAAAACTGCGCCAGTTTTAACATTTTCGAGAGTACGAAGGTAGCCTGTCTATACAAAGAAACATAATGTTTGGTCATTGCAAATAGAAGATGAAGAGCAATGTTTGGGAGAAACTGTGCCCAAACAAGTGATAAACCCCCAGAAAAAACAGTCTTAGCCACAACAAAAAAAAAATTCCTGTGTTGAGCGGTAGTGGAACATTTCCAAGTAGAACCCTAAACATCATCCGGCGATCTTCCGATGACTTTGTCATTCAATCATTTACGCCAATCCAAGGTTCAATTTGGCCAGAATTTCATAGATCAATATATATATATGCGTTCAAACTTACCACCAATGAATTGCAGTGTCTTGAAGAGACCACACCGATGGGAACGACTGTGTACCACTGACGGGGCCCACTATGACATGTCAGGAGGCACCAATCGCCAGAACCGTCGCTATTGATCAACCACTTCCATTTTTTAAAAAGGAAGACTGCATACAGTCTTCATACTGAGACTGCATGCATTCTTCATACTGAGACTGCATGCAGTTTTCATACTGAGACTGCATGCAGTCTGTATTCTGAAACTTAATGCAGTCTGCATGCAGTCTGCATTCTGAGACTGCATGCAGTCTGCATTCTGCATGCAGTCTGCATTCTGAGACTGCATGCAGTCTGCATTCTGAGACTGCATGCAATCTGCATTCTGAGACTGCATGCAGTCTGCATTCTGAGACTGCGTGCAGTCTGCACTCCGAGACTGCATGCAGTCTGCATTCTGATATGTGGTCTCTCATTTAGGTAACTGGCGTAATTACTTCATTCTTCTTCGAGAAAACGTTGATGCTGGTTAATACCTGCAGATCCTACAAGAACAACTCTGTTCAGAGATAATCAAAAGGATAATTGAAGAATACATCATATTCGTCATAGATTGTTCCCCTCCTCATTTCCCAAAAGGATCTCCGAGACTATTTCAATGTGACATTCGCGCAGTGAACGCCTACGTTCCGTTGCAAGAAGAAATCCGGCTAGGCCAGCAGACCAAGTTTCGTCGTGTGTTGGTTAACAGCCGGCGTGGGCTGAATGATCTGCTGATACACAGAAACAGTTTCTGGGCCCAGAGAATCGAAATGCTTTGAGGGCAACAACCTTCCTTGACATAAACCTATCATAACAGTGACCAACCCTATAGTAGCTCTGTCAAACCTAGTTATACTGTACGACCATTGATTTCTCGTTGACTGTGAATGTATATCAAGCTGGTGCTGTAAATGATCGAAGAGATGTCTATCATGGTCCAGATAAACGGTTGGAGAGTTATATAAATATAGACTAGAGTTTGTAAGCAAAAAAGTTGTTCAATTTTAACAATATTCTCTTGCATGACCATGATAATATTTGTTGTGTGAAGTCACAGTCTCACGGCTCCTTGCGGTGCTGGATTGTATGTTTTGACAGACAATGAACATTTCCAAGCGTTCACGTCATGTATCCACGCATGTCAATAATAAGATATGACCTAGATCCCTTGTCCGAATCCTGACGCCAGAAGTTGTAATTCCTCTGATAGCTCGACATGGAATAATTATTTCATGTATTGTAATAACAACTTTTTTATCTGTAACATTTTCATGGCATGCAACCTGAGCTTCAATACCACTGTTGTAAGAAGGTTCAACTATTGCAATTACTGACATTCTCTACTACACATGTTTTGGTATTTGGGATGACTAGCAATTTTAAAAGATTGAGGAAATATACCGGATTCGAACGATCTATTTAAAATTGAAGTTGACAAATGAGAAACAATACAACATAAGCTTTAATAGAATTCCCTGCATTTTGTGGTGTTATGGCGCTAAGAAAGAAGGAATTAATTTAATCACCTCGCATGTAATGTAATGGATCAATGGGGCTAGCGGCACATGATTCAGCAATTCTCTTACAAATATTATAAAAAAAAATATCAAAGACCCTGGATATATCAACAGTACTTTTGTATCTAGTGAAATTGTGCACAATTGATTTGATAGTGTCTTTCCTTTGGTGTGAGTCTGATGAGCGGATAGTTTTATTAATTATATTCCAGATTGTTTTCTTGTTATCTTGAAAGTTATTTAATGTGCTTCATTCAGAATTCAACAATGGGAGGATGCGTGAATATTGTAATAAAATGCCTTTTAGTATATTAGATTTGAAAAATATGAATACCAGGACTAACTTTGGTTTGTTGCCTCAGAACAAAAGATCATTAGTACCAGAAATTGACATATTGCTGTAATTTTTGCCGTATATATCAGTAAACTGTTGTAGTTAGCTGCACAGAAATGAAATTGTCAGATTGACATAGAGATTCGATTCATTTTAATAAATATAACTCTTTTCACTGATTCAAAACAAATGGTAGACGTGGAAAAGCAATCAACACCTGTTCTGCTTATGAATATGCCTAAAACTTTACTGACTAATATGCCTAAAACTTTTGCATCGTTAGAATGCCAAATTTCAAAGACTTTTTGCTAGAACTGAGCTTGCAAAAATATGTATGTTCGCAGCAACAGTTAACAGGCCACCAGGCACCTACCCCAATCTATTCACTAACAGATTAGATGGAATTAATCCTCTCGGGGAACAATGAAAGGGCTGCGCTTTTATTCCTATGTGAAGATTGTTATGACTGATATTATGAATTTATAGAAAGACAATAATACTGCGGAACTCATACATACAAAAAAATATCATGCATTAACACCGTTAGTATACAAAGAACTAGGATAGACATAAGCAGATATACGGTCACAATAATTGATAACAACTCTGGCGAATCAGTTTCTGACATATCAGACCACCTGCCTATCTCTATATTGCTGAATAAGTTTATAAATGATGAATCAATGATAACAATATAGATTGATTAATTATGTAACAAAGGAAATCTGTATATCAAGTTGAATTAACAAGGTTTCACTGATATCGTAATTGGAAAGGAGTGTGGTCTTGCTGTCATAGAATTAACTTCAATAATGGATCAAAGTTGTAAGTTGTGCTGTCTCATTACAACAAAAACAGTTTCTGGGGACGAATATTGTTGATTGTATTAGTACTTATGAAAATGATCATCTCGAATTCTGGTCGAATAACAACAGAGTAAATTCGTTCTATTTTTAACCAGTTGCTGCTCAAGACATCACCTCAATTGTCATAGCTCAGAAAATATTCCGGCTATATAAATATTAGCTCTATAAGTATCATCAAGAAAATACCTTACATAATATCGATAAGCTGCCATTAGCTACTTGACTTTCTGCTTTTTTCGCGTATAAAAACATTACTTGCCCAGTCAGAAGTTGTTCTCGACAGTCATATGTGGGTCGATCTGGCGCGGCTGTTCGCCGAAAATCGACGCTACTTGGTGGTGACCGAGCAATGGTGGTGACCGAGCAATGGTGGTGACCGAGCAATGGTGGTGACCGAGCAATGGTGGTGACCGAGCAAGGAATCGCTGTAGTATCGTTGTAAATCTCGAAATCAAACGGTTTAGATTATAAGAATATCCTCCGCAAACCTAAATTTAAAAATATCTTCCATAAACCTAAGGGAATGAGCGTATTGAATCTGTTTATTGAATGTGTTCGACTCATTTTTTTCCAGCATTTAAACTTCGAAATGATAATACATTCCATTTCCATATACACTTAGGATATATCGAGCGTTGCGGGCCTCGATTTTGTATTGTAAATAATTTTTGAATTCACATGATAATGCTATGCGGTGATGGTGTAGGATACCTGCCGACGACTGCAAAAATTCACATAATCGACCAAACTTCTTCATCGAACTGAGGGCGCGGGACTTGGAAAAAAACATTGTTCGTAATTAGGGTTTCTTTCGATAAAAGTAATCTCCTAGAGGGGGCGCCACATGATGCCATAGGAATGTTCTCGAGAAATGTTAGGGCAAATTTGAGAAATTAATCCTAATGAAGGTGATTTAGTATCAAAAAACAGGATCTAAATATCGATCGGTTTCAGAGGGAATAAATTAGTATCGCGTTCATCAAAACCGCTCGTACAATTCGAGAGAAATTCCTATAGTTAATTATTCCACAACGACTCATTATCATCAAACCTTACCCCAGATGTGCTCTCATGCATGTCCCAATCCCAATTATCATCGACCCAATGTCTAAACAGTACCTCATCAACAACACAGCGATTTGGGTTTCATCTCCGCAAACAGTACCTCATGTTACGTTTTCACTTCCTACACCCAATGTCTTATCAGTTTATTCCTTTCCCTTCCCCCATTTTTCCCATCTCCCCTCACTAATCCCGAACGTTTCATGTCTGCCCGCCATACATTGTTCTTAACAGGTTGGAGCCTTCTCGCTGTACATGGGACGTATCAAGTTAGAGGTACCGCATAGTCGTCCGGGCGGATCGGTATTGAGCCAACAAGTGCGAGTTATTGACCTAATGTAGCTCCGGTACAACTTCAACTTAACATATATCACCGATTCGATCTATTAATTAGAATTCAATTCACATCCTCTTAAAAAATATTATTCGCGTGCACGGGTAAACGGGCGGAGATCTGGCTCGCGGCAGCGTCCCTTTTGCTACCTTTACAAGAAGTACAAACGTTTCTAGGAAGCAATACGTCCAAAGCTCTCTGCTAAATTTAGAAAATATTTCTAGTCACAAATTGCCATCCGTTTAACACCCAGTTGGCGGAGGGTGCAACAATTTTAAGCAAAGTCTTCGTAGGGGAAATAATGGTCCAAGGGCGGGCAGTGGCCGAGTGAAGGGCGAGTTATGGTGGGAAAAAAGGGACTTCTGGAAAGTAAACTGATGAAATTTACGAGGAAGGTTGCGCTTGGGTGGTATAATTGAAGGGCTATTGTTTCGCATAGGGGGCCCTATGCTCCTATAATGGTAGTGTACGAAACGAGGTAGAGTTGCTTATGGGGACAAGATAATGGTACCTTAGGGGAAGGAGGTAATGTTTGTGTCAGGAGAGATGATGATGGTTACAAAGAAGGCGAGGTGGTGTTGCATGAGGGGAGGCGATAGTCGTGAACAGATGTGGAGCTATAGTCTGGGGTCGACGAAAACAATGGTTGCTAAGCCCAGTCCTTTTTTACCAACGGCTTTTCACTGGGTAATTGGCTGAGCTGAAAAGTGGGCCCCTCCGTATTGAATTGTCATTGGTAGTAACCCACTCTATAACAAATTTTATAACCCACTCTATAACACATTCTATAACCCACTCTATAACCCACTCTATAACCCACTCTTTCACCCACTCCATAACTCACTATATAACCCACTCTATAGCTCAACCGATGACACAGTGAAAATACGATTTAAATGAGGACTGGGAAGGTGTGACCTGTAATTGACTGTTTGAGATATGGAGGGTAGTTGCACGAGGCGCTAGTTATGGTGGAGTAAGAAGAGTACATTGTGATACAAAAAAACGCGTCCTAATATCAGATCATTCATTTTTTCGAATAATCAGTTTAAAATATAGAAACATCGATGTAATTTTCATTACATTTGTTTTCAATTGTTGGTATCTATTTAAATTGTTTATCTTTTATGTGGTATGGTTCATTTGAAATTAATATGAGCAGCTTTCAATAAGCAGTTTTTATCAGTAAAGCTATGCACACAAGAATCCAACCTTGTATGAGCACAACTTGAAGAGCTCGAGAATTCCAAGATAAATAATTTTCAGCTAGTATTTCTTCAAGTTTGTGTTCTGAAATATAGTAAATAATCAGATAGGTTGTGGCCAGGCATTTTTTTATCTTGAACGCCACTGGAAACCCCTTGTGTCGCTAACCGCTGTGCCAACTCAAAAGTCAATAGTGATTTTTATTATTTTCATTTAGGGTTGAACAGTCGAACCGATTTCGCTTCCTTCTCAGATGATAGTTACCTGTGTGTATATTATTAAAAAACAATATCTTCAACTGTGTCTGAAACAAAACTCTTTTTCGCGTGAGGTTTGATTCTTTAATAAATACAGAGGAAGGACCATGCCATTAGGGTAACGTGTTCAACCAACCAAAACAATGCAAAACGCATTGGGAGAAGAAGGGGATTGAAATGAACTAAATGCAAATAAGAGGAAGGACCCTTAGCCATGTGTGCATGCTTGAAATTTGATTTAGGGTCTACCTAAAAAAGTCTGACGTCAGCTAATTTTTCTGATGCAAGGACACAAGACAGGGGACAATTGAGTAACATTCGTTCCTGACGACAGCTCTGCTTAGTGTCGAACTCAGGCTGCTCGGTCAGAGTCAATGTTCTCGCCCACCGTCAAGGTTCTCGCTCACCGTCAACGTTCTCCCTCGCTGTCAATGTTCTCTCTTACCGTCAATGTTCTCGCTCACTGTCAACGTTCTCCCTCGCTGTCAATGTTCTCGCCCACCGTCAATGTTCTCGCGCACCGTCAATGTTCTCCCTCGCTCTCAATGTTCCATCTTCCCGTCAATGTTCTCGCTCACCGTCAACGTTCTCCCTCGCTGTCAATGTTCTCGCCCACCGTCAATGTTCGCGCGCACCGTCAACGTTCTCCCTCGCTGTCATTGTTCTCGCCCACCGTTAATGTTCTCGCGCACCGTCAATGTTCTCGCGCCCCGTCAACGTTCTCCCTCGCTGTCAATGTTCTCGCGCACCGTTAATGTTCTCGCCCACCGTCAATGTTCTCGCCCACCGTCAATGTTCTCGCGCACCGTCAATGTTCTCGCGCACCGTCAACGTTCTCCCTCGCTGTCAATGTTCTCGCGCACCGTTAATGTTCTCGCCCACCGTCAATATTCTCGCACACCGCCAACGTTCTCCCTCGCTGTCAATTTTCTCGCCCACCGTCAATGTTCTCGCGCACCGTCAATTTGCATGATAGGCTGGTGGACTAGGTATGATAAATTTAACAAAGGTCAGAGAGCTCACGTAAGAAAGCATTAATAACTGATATACCCGATTAGCTCGATCGTATGTTCTGCTGTGCTGAATCAATGTCCTTGGCCTTCCGAATGACACATTTTTGCACGGATGTCCCAAGAGGTATTGAAACTCCAACACTGCTTGGCCATAAAGTGCAAACAATTTTAGCCGGGCAGCTAAGAGCGATCTCAATCGACGTGCCCTGACCCAGGGTCAGAGTGGTTGGCAGCCTACATCAATATGACGCTGTAAAGATCCCGCGCATATCTGATCTGCCCACGGGCAGGAAGCCTCACGCTATAAATACTTATACTGGAAAGACGAAAAATAGCAGAATAATAAAAAACCATGATAGTGTGCAGATTTTGGCCATCATTAAATCCAAAAAAATCAACAAGTGATGCAAAACTTACTATCATTTGCTCACCAATAAAACACGTAATTGGTAAATTCATATCCCTTGAGTGGAGTATTTGCCTGAAATACGCCGAGTTATTTGCTAAGGTATGAAGTGAATTTATGAAAACACATGAATCAATTTTGCAATTCAACAGTTGAAATATGTTGAACAATCTAGGTGTCAACAGAGAGAAGAATGCACACAAACAGGGATTGTAGCTTTAGTGGCAGGTCACAACCTGTTTCAAATCACATTTGGGCAGACTTAGACATTCTCAACATACATATTTTCCCCTAACCAACGTACCTAATCGCCCTTTAAAATTGTCATGTGGTGAATTCGAGAACTGTACGAGCACCTATGATGACAACAGATCATAAATTTCAATATCATCAACTAATAATTTCATCGTTCATCAACAAATATTCATCAATGTGATGAAATGAACTTGTGAGTTAGTTACAGAAGTTTTTTGGTTGCCGAGCTGATTCTTTGAAACTATTAGTAGAAGGAATTTATATGAAATCCTCGAATAACGTCGATTTTGCTCCTATAATAATTTAACTCGATTTACACTCATTAACGAGATACCGGGACTGTAGAGTGATAAATATTCTGTTCTGATTGAGAAGATCAGTTTGGTGAGGTCGACAACAGACACGAAGCTGAGGTCGATGGCCCAGAGTCGTCAGACACAAATGTGAGGTTGATTGTCCCGTATCGGCAGAAGCGATAACACCGTTGATTGTCCTGCATCTTCAGGACGAAGATGGGTTGATTGTCTAGCGTCTTCAGGACAAAGGTGGGTTGATGGTTCGGCGTAGAGAGTCACAAAAGTGGGGGTATATTGTCACTCGTCTGCTGACCTGCAGGATAAGTTGATCCTCCCGTGTCGACAGACACAAAAGTAAGGTTGATCGTCTCGTGTTGACAGATACGAAGGTGAGGTTGATTGTATCGCGTAGTCAGACATGTTGCTGGGGTTGATTGTCCCGCGTCGACAGACACAATGGTGAGGTTGATTGTCCTGCGTTGTCAGACACGATGGTGAGGTTGATTGTACCTTGTCGACGGACAAGAAGGCTCCACAACAAACATTTCAATTCGAAAATCGATAATAGACAGAGGACGACAAATGCTATTTTAAAATAAACTCAACTACCGTGGATCAGAGATTTTTTCCCAAGTTATAATTAATGTATTAATGATATTAGATTAGGAAGCTCCTCACTGCCGGAGTTCCAACACGAGTTGTTGTGAAGTCTTCCGTAAGGGTCGACGATCATTAATTCTGATACATTCGCAATCAAGTGTCTGCGGACTCCATAACTTGTTCGAAATAGTCATCATTTAGAATTTGACATTGTGGAATGTGTGCACGCTAGAACTTTTGCTCACAATATATTATTAGTTCATTGATACATATTTAGCTGTTATTACTTCCACTACCCGCAGCGTGATTATTATTTCAAGGCATGGTTGACGAACCGGCGAATTGACAAGGTTCTACGATTAATATATGAATTGACAAGGTTTTACGAACGATATATGAATTGACAAGGTTCTACGAACAATATAAAATTATCGATAGGCAAAGGGGTTTCATTTCGCTATTTGTAAATTGAGACGAGAGTCATACTAATCAGACCAAATCAAGATATCAGTTCTAATTAAAAAGGGTGTTCAAAAACGTCCACGATGGTCATCGTTTCAGCTTAAGTGAAGCAGGGTAACAACACGTTTAAAATTAGGAAATTCGTCTCAGATCAGACGTAGGGCAAAGTGCTTCTACATATTAAGATACTTCATAATTTGTCTCTGTGATTCATTGCTCTGTAGGAGGAAAACATTATTTGTTTCAGTTCAGGCTTGTTAGGAAAGACAAGCCAATGGTTTGGTCACGGGTCTGTTTCAAATTTACACTCTGTTCATCGAAGCTCTCAGTTTTAGAATGATATGTTCAAGTGATCTCGTTTTTTTTTCTTATAGCTGTAAACACTGCACTATAACTCTAAACTGAGTGAACCAGTCGAAAATATAAGGCAAAAACTCATAGAGATGTGTCCAAGGCTCTAATATTGCATCTCAAAGTAACAATCAACCCCATTCCCCATAGAAAGCAGTCTGAGTTGTTGCCTTTCAAATATAGACATCAAATGATAATCCAAGTTCTGGCGGCGGTTCCTGTCTGTCCTGCCTAGCAAAATGAAACATTCACAGGGGAAATAATCACTGCGATTATCCCGTGGTATTTCGGCATGAGACGGAATTTTTAACCAGGGCAAAAAAAATCCGTTTGCAGGCCGAGGCCAGGACATGATAGTTATAGCGTTCAGCTACATATTGTGATGCGAGTTAACATTTTCGTAACTTATGCCTATCAAATAATGAAATCTACAGGGTATGAAAGCAAATTTCATAAAATCATGTTTTTAAATTTCGTACCACAGATTTGTACATTGAACAGTTTTAACAACAAGGACGCGACATCGAAAGGATATCGAATATCTTCTTTTGATATGGCGGACCGTGACTTTTTCATGAATATTCAATAAAAAAACATGGTCATACTAAGACGAATCTATTTCCATTTCTCTCTAATTGCTTATCGTTCATTTGCTCTCAGAAAACTCTGTGCGCGCCCGCACTTCAAAGTAAGAGGTCTTGAGTAACAACGTCTTGAAGTTTGTTTCGCCCACTTTCATTAAAGTGTAAACTAAGAGGTTGTAAATTTCCACTTTCTTCCATTTGTCTTCGTCAAATATTGAAAAATTGCGAACTGCTAACAGATGAAATTTATTTGTTTGGCTTTGCCGAAGAAACGTAGAACGCGCTGGAATACATTCGTTAAACGCGGTCGGAAACTGTTATCTAAATTCTTAAATACTGTACATGTCATACACTCAGACCATTTTCCTGTTAATGGAAGACGGCTCTAGAGAGGCTCGCGCAAGAGGAAGATAAGTCACCTAACCTCCCGGCCTACCCTTGCTCCAGTCAGATTAGTATGTTAAATTTAATTGCCACACTAAGCTTCAAACAGAACTTCAAAATTCGACCGGTCAAATGTTTCCCTTGCATACCAAACATTTTTTTTGCGAGTTGGACTGGATATTGGGCATAGTATTTTTAACATTATTTCTCACTAATTACGCTCTATGTATTAAATTTTTCAGTTAAAAATGATCCAACAACAATTTGTTTTCAACTCAGTGCTGCTTAGTGAATTTATATTCAAAGAGAAAGCATTATGCTCGACAAATAGATATTCGTTTAAAATGCATAACTGCGCATCCTGTGCTTGCTGTTTGGTTGAGGTGCGGGTAAATCGTGAGTCAATGCAGTGAGATTGCAGCACTTTTGGTCCAATGTGTCCTGGATGTTCGGAAAATGGTCCTATTCCCGAACTTTTACTTTCCTGCACTTCAAGAGTCCAGTTCGATTACTTCGAGTTCATTTTCCATTTCACAGACGACAAGAATTTCGATTTTGAAAATAATGGAATTGGATTTTGAATGATCTCATGCACGAAATCCAATAGGTAACGAAATCTCAGTTTGATTTCTCAAAAGACTTTGGAATATCAAGTGTTTTGATTTATGTGTTCGAAATCACAAGTCTATGCAAGTGTGAGAGAGAAATATCGTGATGGAATTATTTAGTACTGTAATGTGTGTTCTTTTAGGCCATATCATTAATTGTGTAATGATAATAGTTCTATCTTAAGGCCTGCCTAACGCGGAGGACGTCACTAGAACTTGCTCATAGTTTCCGCACTGTAAAAGTTATTATTTGCGAGATGATGGCGAGGACCGCAAAACTCATACACGGAGTTCATAGCTGCTTCTATTACGTCTGAATTCAATACACCGTTCCGTGAGTATCATTTTTGTTTATTTCGTTAGCGTGTGTAAATCGGTGTTACTATCAGCTGAGAATGTTATCTCGATAGAAGGGCAGCATTACTGTTCGTCAGAAATATAAACAATCAAGTGATGTGTCCGATCATTTGCATTTGTAATTGATTCGTTAATGTTTTTTCAGAGGTCAGTGCCCATAAAAATATTTATTTCAAAACTTTACTGATGAAGAGAAAAAATAATATAAATTGGCATGGATGGCGGTGAGTCCAGTGATGTTTTCATACAATAATCAATTGCTCAACCAATTGCAAACATCCCGCTTTGTAGTTGACCTCCATGTTGTTGCTGATGCCCTTCTTATTGTCATTTTCCGGGCAGACGAAGCCTTCTCAAAAAACATCATAGTAAAAGTTGGCCAAGAGTCTGTTGAGAAGACTTGATGGTAATTTTTTTCAAATGAAGTCTCATAACCTCCAATAATATTCATTTTTAAATATGTTGTCCACAAAAATCAAGTTTTTTATGACTTTATAGCACAAATTCATGAAATATTTTTATTATATTCGTAGCTCCGTGATGGATTTCTCGACGATCGCAGACGATTTGAGCTAGCAAAACTTTTCGACATAAACTGAGAAAAATGATACGCTCAATGAGAAAATCTTATTCCTATTGCAAATGGATAGATCTATCGCATACCTGCGTATCTGAGGATAACAATATAATATACATAGAAATAAAAATTTCAACCTAATAACCATTCTGCCAAGAGTGGATGCTGTTATTACTTCTATATGTTCATCTATTTTGGTTGTTTCGACCTGTTTGGTATTATTTCTAGTACAGATTTTACAAAACGTGGGACTGTCTAAACAAGTTTTTGTACTGGGACTATGTTAGTATATTGAATATTATTTACTGGGGATCAGGGTTAGCTTTTCGGTAATAT